>CAUYSK010017109.1:0-27584 GCA_963575035.1 Avahi laniger | reverse complement strand
AAATTGTGTCCCCAGCACCCCTGCCCCTGCTGACACCCGAAATTCCTATGTTGAAGTCCCAACCCACGGTACCTGAAAATGTGACTGTATTTGGAGATAGGGCCTTTAAAGGGGTGATTAAGTTAAAATGAGGCTGTTTGCAGGCCCTAATCCAATCTGACTGGTATCCTTATAAGAAGAGGAAATTTGGATACACAGAGACACAAAGGGTAGACATGCACAGAGACAATCATGTGAAGAGGCAGCTAGAGGGCAGCCATCTGTTAGTCAAGGAGAGAAGCCTCAGAGGAAACCAACCCTGCTGGCACCCTGAGCTTGAATTTACAGCCTCCAGAACTATGAGAAAATAAATTCCTATTGTTTAAGCCACCCAGTATATAGAATTTTGTTATGGCAGCCCTATCAAACTAAAGCAATGTTACATACCTAACACCACCTGGCATGTATTAATGCTATGTCTTTAATAATATGTTTCACCTTCTCTTGTAAACGCGTTGCCACCTACTATGGCAATAGGCATATAGTAAACACTTTTTTTTTTAGAGAGAGAGAGGGTCTTACTCTGTCGCCCTGGGTGGAGTGCAGTGACATGATCATAGCTCACTGCAACCTTGAATTCCTGGGCTCAAGTGATCCTCCCTCCCACCTTTGTCTCCCAAAATGCTGGGATAACAGGCATAAGCCACTGCACCTGCCAATAGTAGGGACTTAAACAGGTCATTTCACTTGAATGATTGAAAGGCCTTACTTTTATTTTGAAATAGTTTTCTGATAAAACATCTGGAAAATGAAAGCAATTTTTGTTTTAATTTCACTTTTCAAACTTTGGATAATTTCTCCCCTCACTGAATATGAAATACAACCTCATCATCACAGCCAAGAAGAAAACAGAAATGATTAATAGTATCTTAATAACTTTTGTGTGGGTTTTATAATTCCATCATTCTTTCTAGCTTTCTCTTACTGGTTTTATTTCGTTATTTATCTACTTTAAAATTTCAGATTAAGGAGATTTATTGTTCCATTTAGTTGTTTCTATCTTTTTCTTATCACAGTAGCTTTGAGAGTGAAAAAAATGCTATTTGTCTGTCAAACTTAATTTTCAGGGTGGTCAGGAAAGAGACAAAAGTTTATGAACATTTATTGAGTGTCTACCATGAGCCAGGCACTTTACGTTTATTATATTCCTACTTTATTTTAACTCTCAACAACACTATCAGGCTTAGTGGTATTATACCCATGTTCCAGATGTAAAAACTAAAACTCAGAGCAATAAAAGTCATAGAACTATTATGTGATAGAGCTAGGATTCCAACTCAGGTCTTTACCACATTGCCTTTCAGACTGAACTATTTGTTCAGTCTTTGTCTGTTAGTTCTTTTAGTCTGAAATGAGGTGTCTATACCTGATATATTTGGAACTCTAAAGAAAAATAAAAGTTTATAAATTTTAGGGAGAGAAAAAGAACTAAATTTCTTAAATATGTACAGTATACCTTCTTCAGTACCACCATTTCCCAGTTCCTTTTCTACTCAAGTTAAGTCTTATGACTGAGAAGAAATATACTCCTTTTTGTTTGTAACATACTACCCGAACTAGCCATTTAATTAAATTTAATCATGAGAGTTATTAGCTGTTAGATTTTTTAAAATATTTTAATACTCTTAATTCCAATTATATTTTTTAATTTTACCCTTTTTCTCTATTTGCGAACTCAAAAAGCATAGATTTAAAGTAATGGCTTAAGAATACAAGGTTGATTTTAAAAATTCTCTTTTGAAGTTATTAAAAATTCCATCTAAGGCTACCAAAAACCATCGAGTTCAGTTCCTTGGAGACAGCTGCCAAGTTTAATTCTGATTAATATATTCATTGATTTCTTGAAGACTGTAACAAGTAGGATGTCAATCAAAAATGAAAGGTAATGGGAAGATTATGGTTAATTTTAATTGGGGGTGAGGGGAAAAAAGGAGCTGTCATGTCAAAGAAAAATAAAAATTAATTGGTACAAGAAAGAAGAATCCAACCCCAGAATATCAACAAGGATACTGAAGAGGTATTATCTGTTATCTAATAGAATTCCAATCTGTAGCATGATCTCTTTTATAAGTTGGGATTCACATGTTTATCACATAACCAATCAAATTGTCACATTTTAAGACATCATGAGTATCAATTATGTGAAAGTAAATGAGGTATGATTCCAAGAATAATAACTGTCTTATATTCCCAGTCTTCAAGAAAAAATATTGGGGTTAACTAGATTTGTTCAATCAGGAAGAAAGATAAAAGGGAGACAAAGAACTATGGTAGTTATTCTCATCTGTCAATAATAGTAGAGCAAAAAAATAGTATTAATTTAAATATTAAGGAGTTTTTAAAAAAATTATTACTACAATTAGATGATTAAAAGGAGATTCTAGAATCACCTACCCTTTAAATCATCAGGCTGACATCTTTGTACTCATCTTTTAAAGTGCTAAAGTAGAATTAAATCTATCTGACAGAAAGGACCATATTAAAGGACAAGCCTCAGTTCCTTTCCTGGCCAAAAAATTATAGAAAAGGAGACCAGAAAGCAAGAAAGCTTTCAAACATACACTTGCTGGAACTAGAACTCTTGTTAAGCAAATTTCTTTTTGCACTAATAGCCCATTTTTGTTTTGTTCGTTATATTTTCTGGGAAAGTAACTCTATTATGTAAACTCTGGGATGAGAGTTGACTCTTGATTTAATTAAATCCAAGAAACAAAATGAGATATTCAATGGGATATCCTTTAGTTTTATTCTTCCACTTTTGCCTTTATAAAGCAGAACATGGATAGTGATAAATGTGAGGTTTCTGATTCCATCCTTAGATGTTTTCACCTTGAATTTTCCAGAAATCATTACAAGGGTTTATTAAAGAGTACAGTAGTACCTCCTTATCTGTGATTTCCCTTTCTAAGGTTTCATTTACCTGCAGTCAACTTCTGTTCAAAAATATTAAATGGAAAATTCCAGAAATAAACAATTAATGAGTTTCAAATTGGTGCCCTTCTGAGTAGCACTGTGCAGTCTCACACAGTCCTCCATTTTGTCCAGGACATGAATCATCCCTTTGTCCAGCAATTCCAGGCTGTCTACACTACCCACCCATTAGTCACTTAGTAGCCATCTTCGTTATCAGATTGACGTTGTGGTATCAGAGTGCTTGTGTTCAAGACGTCCTTATTTTACTTGGTAATGGCCCCAAAGCACCAGAGTAGTGATGCTGGCTATGCAGGAATGTCAAAGAGGAGCTGTAAAGTGCTTCCTTTAAGTAAAAAGATGAAAGTTCTTCACTTAATATAAGGAAGGGGGAAAAAAAACGTATGCTGAGGTTGCTAAGATCTACAGTAAGAACAAATCTATCCATGAAATTATGAAGAAGGGGAAAAAATCATGCTAGTTTTGCTGTTGCACCTCAAACTGCAAGAGTTATATCCACAGTGTGTGGTAAGTGCTTAGTTAAGAAGGAGACGACATTAAATTTGTGGGTAGAAGATATAACAAACATATTCTGAGTGACAGCAGTTGGGTTCCCTACTATACGTGGTTTCAGTCCTCTACTGGGGGTCTTAAACTGTATCCCCTGAGGTTAAAGGGTATCTACTGTACTTGTCTCATTTAGGTATTTATAACTTTAATGAGCCAACAATATGTTTAAAGGTATTTTTAAAAACTATTGCAGTAATAACAGTCTCCACTGTAGAAAACTGTAACTTTTATGTTTGGTTACAATAATAAAATTACTAGTACATATTTTTAGAAAAATATAAAGTACTTAGTCAATGTGTCCAGTTTTATCCTTATAAAACTCTGGTGAGGAAAGGCCATAGCAAACATCATTTTCTCAAATGTGGGAAAAAAATAAAAAGGAATCTGTTATTTTCATCAGAAATTTAGGTAGTTAAAATAGTATTGCAAATTGTGGGGAAATAGGAAAGTTACAAGTCTGATATATTCCCATCCTCATTCCTCCCAAGAAACTCTTCTTGCCTCCTAAACAATGTCATTATTCCAAAAGAAAAAAAGTCATTATTCCAAGTATATAGGTATATATAAAATATTTTTATTTCTTGCTTCTTTCAAATTATTTATCTTGATGCTTTATTTTTTAAATTCAGACATCTGTTTTTCCACTAAAAATTAACAAATTGGATCAGTGACATGCTCCCTCCAACCTAGTCGTCTTTCTTTGCCTAGAGCACAAAAGGATTTTTAAGGAAATAATCATTGCTTTAAAAATTAGATATAATTATCTAAATATAAAAGAATAAATATTAATTTTCCTCAGTAGTTTTTGTAAGTCACCCATGCGTTGATATCAACACTCTTCAAAACGAATTGTATTGTCTCTCTTTAAACACGCCGTGGCATGGCGTAGATCCAATATCTTGCTCTGATAAGACCAGGTTAGCTCTCAAGGTGAGCTAGTTTAACAAGAAGATATATAAAATCCAAAGCCAGTGTCTTGCAATTCCCTTTGCCCTCTCCAACTTGTTTGCTTCATTTGTAGCTTATAAGTTCTCTGGTGGTAAAATCAGACTGAACATACTATGCAATCATGTGTCACTTAACAATGAGGATACATTCTAAGAAATGCATCCTTAGGCAATTTTGTCATTGTACAAACATCATAGAGTGTACTCACACAAACCTAGATGGTGTAGCCTGTTCCTCTTAGGCTACAGACCCGCACAGCATGTTACTGTACTGAATACTGTAGGCAAGTGTAACACAATGTTAAGTATATCTAAACATAGAAAAGGTACAGTAAAAATATGGTATAAAAGGTAAAAACTGGTACACCTGTGTAGGGTATGAAAGGGTATGGAAACATGAATGGAGCTTGCAGGACTGGGAGTTGCTTTGGGTGAGTCAATGAGTAAGTGGTGAGTGAATGTGAAGGTCCAGGACTTTACTGTACCTGACTGTAGGCTTTTATATACCCTGTACACTTAGACTATACTAAATTTATAAAACAAAGTAATTGTGCTACACCATCACGATGTCACTAGATGATAGGAATTTTTTCCAGCTCCATTATAATTTTGTGGGGCCACTGTCATATATGCAGTCCGTCTTTGACTGAAACATTCTAATATGACGCATAACTGTATATGGTGGAATATCCATGGTGACATAAGGTTCCTTGGACATTGTAAATGTAACCTTGATACTACTTTGATAATTATTCTGTAAAAGTATACCAAAAAGTACTTTTTTGTTTGATATGTTTTAGAGAATGGAGGGAAAATTTTTTGTTTTTGTTTTGTAAATAGATGGGGACTCTCTTTGTCACCCAGGCTGGAGTACAGTGACACGATCATAGCTCACTGCAGACTTGAACTCCTGGCTCAAGTAATCCTCCTGCCTCTGCCTTCTGAGTAGCTGAGACTACAGTGTCCACCACCACATCTGGCTAATTTTTTTTTTACGTTGTAGAAACAGGGTCTTGCTATGTTGCCCAGACTGGTCTCAAACTCCAGCCTCCAGCCTCAGCCTCAGCCTCCCAAAGTGCAGGGATTACAGGCATGAGCCACCGTACCTGGCTGAGGGAAAGTTTTTTAAGGGTAACTTTATTGATTGAATATATTATGTGGACATGATGTTTTAAAGGCATTATCACTTCTGAATCTGACCTTTCAGATTGATCATTAAAGTGCAAAAAACTGTTAAAGATTGATATTTTTCTTTGATTTGCAGATAGCTTTGCAGTTCCAAAGTCAATATGTTAGTGATACCTTTGTAACATTTGGCAATCCCCAGGATTTTCCTGAGATCAGATACCTTTTATGTTACATTCTAAGTTCATTTTAAACTGGCCGCAAGATAAAAGGAGCTCATAAATAAGTCATAAAGATTTGAACTTTCTCCAGTGGAAACTTTTCTTCAATCTATCATTCAAATAGTCTTACCATTTTTTAGTAGAATACAGGTGCTTCTCAATTTATGAATGACCTCTGTACCAGCGTATAAAAAGTTCACAGATCATTTATTTGAAATTCAGAATGTAGGGATGGTTAAATTTTTAGTCTCACATACAACAGAATATTTAATTTACAATAGAAATGTAATACACTAAAATGAAAAGTAGTATAAAGGAAGGTGATTGCAAATTTATAGTTCAATATTTAATCTACACATACACATCTAACTACAGTAGTCCATGGATGTAGAACTCTAGCAGTTTCAAGCATTTTAACAAAAGTTTGACTATATCCTGCATAATAAATACTAGCCAACGTTTCTTTTTTTTTTCCAATAGTCCGTTGGAAATAGCCAACATTTCTTGACAGTTTACTTTGAGTTAGACACTATTCTAAGTGCTTTATGTGCAGATGCTTCTTTACTTATGATGGATTTATGTCCCAGTAAACCTATCATAAGTCAAAAATGCATTTAACACCCCAAATAAACTCATCATAAAGTCAAAAAATTGTAAGTGGAACTTGGGGACCGTCTGTACATTGTTTCATTTGATCTTCACAATGCTGTGAGGTTGGTATTATAATTTTGATATTTAACAAATGAGGAAACTGAGGCATGAAGACATTAAATAACTTGCCCAAGGTCTCAGACACGATAAAGATGGATCTGAGATTTGACTCCAGGCAGTCTGGCTCTAGAGTCTTTTCTTAACTACTAACTCACACTAGCTTTCCAGGAACTATACTAAATGCTGAAGATACAAAAGAATAAAACATTGTTGTCCTCCCAAGAAGCTTGTAAAGGTAAGATGCATGAACCAGAAATACTTTGCACAGTATTATAAGTGTAGTACTAGAGTTATGTATATGAAACTATAAACTGGGACATGTAAATCAGTCTGTGAGATAAGAGCACAGGAGACTGCTCAGGGAAGTTTTCCTGGAGGTGGCATTATTTGAATCAACTCTAACTTTGAAATTCATTCTATCTAAAGAATTGAGTAGTGGATTTTTGTTTGCTCTTTGTTACAGCTATAGAATACATGAGAAGAGGCAAGGGAATACTGAATAAGACTGGGACTGAAGCCAAGAGATAGTGATAGAGAAAATGACCTTTCTTACCAAGTTCACTCCAAACCAGGCTTGAATTGATGTGTCCTCTAGGTGTTCTTATGTTGGTAAAGAAACCCTGTGCCCTCAAGGACAGGTCTACAGAGATTATTAAGAAACTAATGGAAGCCTGGGCAACAGAGTGAGACCCCATTTCTACAAAACATCTTTTTAAAAATTAGCTGGATGTAGTAGCGTGTGCCTGTAGTCTCAGATACTCAGGAGGCTGAAGCAGGAGGATTGCTTGAGCCCAGGAGCTCGAGGCTGCAGAGAGCTATGACTGTGGTGCTGCACTCCAGCCTGGATGACAGAGCAACATTCTATCTCCAAAAGGAAAACAGATGAAAATTAGGGGGCAGGGTAAGAGAAGAGAAACTTTCTCTAGATTTCTCCCAAGAGCTAGCTAGGCCTATGGACAGTTCAAATATGGCCTCTAGATTGAACTTTGAATGAAGAAGTTTAGAAAATGGTATCTAGAGTATCTGAGTAGGTCTTTTTACTTTTACCCCTCTAATAGCCATCTTTAGGTGCAGATGCCTTTCAGAATTACGATGTTAGGAGTTTATACACATTTTTTAAAAAGAATGAGAGCCAATGGTGACTATGGTAGTGTGTGAAAAGAAGCTTCCTTTTCCTTGTTTTCTCTTCTTCCCTTCTTTTAACTAACTTAGCCTCAGTTAACTAGTAGACGTAATCTTTTTCTTTCTTAGAAGAAAAGGGGTTTTGTTTATGAAAATAGCTTTAGCCTCTAGCTAGCTATACGGCCTTAGTGGACTCAAGGGTATCTAGACAATGTCTTAGGAAGCAGAGCCAGCTTTGCAGTAATTTGTTAATAAATAATGCATTACATGCAGCGTGTTGAATTCATACTCTGAGCAAATGCCACTTTAGAGGGTCATATATTACATCAGCTTATGATCCTCTGAATTCAGTTAACAGCACAGAAATGATTATTTGTCAAGTCTCTTTTATTTCTCATTATTTTTCTTATTATTGAATGCCTTTTCTCCCTCCCCACCCACACTCTCCTTATTTGTTTTCTATCAATCTACCATGACATTAACATGAATGTTTTTTCTTATTAAAGCTACTTGGACTAATGAAATATAAACTACTTCAATCATTTTGTAGCATTAGAGAGAGAGAGAGAGAGAGAGAGATCTATACAAAATAGAAACAAAAATGCATTTTAGGGAAATAGAACAACCAGTGCAAACAAGGAAGGAAACAAGAGAAGATGGTGCTTCCTGGAAAACAAAAACAGAAGACAGTAGTCAGGTCACGAAGTGCTTTGTATGCTGCACTGGAGAGTTTGGACACTTTATCCTAAAAGTTATAGGGAACCATTGAAAGGTTTAAAGAGAGAAGTAGTATGATCATATTTGCATTTTTAGAAATATCACTCTAGTGGCATTGTAGAGTATAGATTATCAGAGGGAAGATATAGTTATTGCAGTTGTCCAAGGAAAAAATAATAAGGTAATCTTAGGAGAGCATAGAGAGGAAAAGGGGTAGGTTTTAGAAATCTTAAAAGGTTCTTTAGAATTTGGCAATTGACATGAAAGAGCAGAATTCCAGGTAATGCCATTCACTAAGAGAACATAGGAGGAGAAGTGTTGAGTTGTGTCTTGCACATTTTGAGTTTGAAGTATTTGTGAGACATCTTAGTAGCTTTTCTAGAAGCAATTGGATATATGGATTTGGTGATCAGGCTAGTGATACAGTTGCAGCTATAGATACGGGATTATTAACATATAGGGGTCTGTTGATGCATTAGGAATTAATGATCTCACTCAAAGACAGTGTGTATTTACTTGAAGAAAAAAAGAGACAGAATGCTGTCCTTGTGTTTAAGTTGTACAGAACGCAGTAAAAAGCGCCTCAGAAGAATGAGACAGAGGTCAGAAGAATGGGTGTCAGCCAGATCCCCCTCATACCCAACTAGAGAAGTGTAACACAAAAAGAAAGGAACAAGGAAACTGATGATATTAATGTTTTAAAGAGACAGCTATAGGAAGTGTTTTCAGCTTCAGTATCACATTCTTAGGGCTGCCTTTTCTGGCCATTCTATTTAAAATTGACCCTTTCCCCAATTCAGAGGTTCTTGAAACTGTGAACTGTCTGTTTTGTTCACCTGGACTATGTTCAGCACAAAGTAGGTGCACAGTAAATATTTGTCAAACGACTAGTCAATATATGATAACGTTATTTGGATTTTTGAAAACTGGATCTGAATTTGAATTTTACCTGTGTGACCTTTGGAGCCTTAATTTGTTATGTAGAATTGAGATAATACCTACCTCACAGGTTTGCAAAAAGCACTTCCTGAAATAAGAAAGCAGCCAGTGGCTGGGCGTGATGGCTCACGTCTAATCCTAGCACTCTGGGAAGCCAAGGCAGGAGGATCACTTCAGCTCAGGAGTTCAAGACCAGTCTGAGCCAGAGTGAGACCCTGTCTCTACTGAAAACAGAAAAAATTAACTAAAGCACCCAGTGCAATACCTGGCATGCATTATGCATTCTCTAAGGATTTGCTAATTTATTTTCATTCATGGCCACCCATTTGATTTTGTTTGTTTGTTTTTTGGTGCTTACTGTCAGACTGCTCCATAGAACACCTTCCCACAAAATGCTAGGGTCTCTTGCACTTTTTTCATTATTAGAAGAGGAAGTGAAGGAAAAATCAGTAACCCATACTTCCTGTCATCTCTTTCCAGTCTTAACACTCTCTGCAGCTTTGTATTCTTTACAGTTTGAAAGACTTCCAGAAAATTGCAAACTTCATAGTTGTAATGTTGATTAGATTTTTAATCCCAAATCAGTGATTTTCAGTATATCCAACTGGAAAAATAAATGAAGTATATTAAATTCACTGTACTGGAACATATTGATTAGTGAGATGTTTTGATAACATTTTCCAAATTTCCACATAGATATGTAATGGAGCATGATATAAGAAATTAAGGAAGAAACCAAAGTAGTTTCCTTGAATACATGATTGGTCACTTTCTCTTTGTTGGACATCATATACCATTAATACAAAGTGTTGTTGTCATCATTGCTAAGGACATTAATATTAGCATACTGTTGTTTTCTTTCCAGTATAGACATTTCATGGATTTTCTGTGCTATTAAGCTTGGCAAAGAGCAAACTGAGAAATTCTGGAAGTATCTCATTTGCTATGATGGAATTACTTTACCCATTTGGTGGGTTTTTTCTTCTTGCAGCAGTGGTTATAGTCTCTCTCATAAAATGCTGTTTGGGATGAATTAAAGTTAATAGGGCTAATTTAATGTAACAGTTGCTCTTGTCCAAGGTAATGTGGCTGATGCTGTGACTCCAGCTCTGGTGTTGGTGTCGCCACCATCACTAGAATACATTCCTGCTCAGGCTCTAGTGATTCTTCAAAGTAGAAACTAAGACAGTTCCTAACCCCTTCCCTCTAAAATTGAAGCACTACAACTCTGCATTAGTTACCCATTATTGCAGGAGAAGTTACCCTAAAATTTGACAGCTTAAAACAACAAACATTTATTATATCACATAGTTTCTAAGAGACAGGAATCTAGAAGCAGCTTAGGTAGTTCTGGCTGTCTCTCAGGAGGCTGTCAAGATGTCAGCCAGAACTACAGTCCTCTAAAAGCTTGACTAAGCTGGAAGATCCTCTTCCAAGCTCACTGACATGGCTGTAGACAGGAGGCTTCAGTTCCTCACTCTTCATGGCATGGCAGCTCGCTTCCTGCAGAGCAAGTGATCTGAGAGAGAGTGTGATTGAGGGGCAGTCCATGCTCTCTTGTATAACTTAATCTCAGAGGTCACATTCCATCACTTCTGCCTTATTCTTTTGGTCATACAGATTGATCCTGGTCTACTGTGGCAGGGGATTACACAAAAATGTGAATATTAGGAATAGGGGAACATTGGGGGCCATCCGTATACAGGCCACCACCTTCCCCAGGGTGCACGACTGGGCTTAGGAGAGCTACGTCAAGATCAGTTCCAATAACGGGTACTGTGTGATAACCAGTACTGCTATGTCCTGGACCTAGCACCATCTCTCCCTTTCCCAACATTAGACTCAATGCAGAGGCCATCCCAATAGTTTATCTTTCTACCTCATAATTTTATTTCAGATACTTCATTGCCTTTCTGGGCCACCCGGCACTGTTCATAGTCACCACAGTCCTCACCCACATTTCGTTAGTTTTGAATCTAGTGACTAGAGATTCACAGCCTCATTCCCTTCCTTCCCAGAAGACACTTACTTCCCAGGAGTATTCGAGCACTGTACATCAGTAGTTTCTTCCTGTATCATGAGACAGTTGGCTACATGTTCTTATGATCCACACTAGCTAAATGCTTCTTGTATTCCAATCTCAGTCCCTACCATCTCCAGAGAAATATGTGCTCTTATGTAGCTTTTGAATTGTTGAGGGAGACTCTTCAAAATCTCTAAGATTCCATTTTTCCCCCCGGGGGTGGAAGTTTATTCCCTATTCTGCTATGCACCATGGTTTATTGCTGCCATAAATGGCAGAAGTATTGAGCATTTTAAGTAAATGTCATTTGATATCCAAAACAATGCAGTGTGTTTTAGTTTCTATGTTTGTAATTTCTTCCCTCAATTTGAAGAAAACATCTGTTAAGATCACTTTCAAATTTAGTATTCATCATGAGAGTATCTTGTAGTTTTGCTGTGATATTTTATAATCAACTTGGGAAATTCCCACTGTAACACACCAATAGTGTCTTAAAAACCTTAATAGATTACTTTCTTACTCCAGATTTAATTGTGCTCACATGATACATACAAAAACACTTGAATAATGTATCACTTAATGACAGCCCTCTGGATGTCTGAAATTTTTTATTTCTTTAGTCTAACGACCTTTGAACGGAAACTAGCTACTATTTGGTTATCCTCTTACTGAATTTTCAATTATTCACTTAGATGTTACCTATCTGTGATACTAATTATTCACTTAGATCTTACCCATCTGTGATCCTATCCAAAGAAATGGGAACAAACTCTGCTATCCATGCAGGGTTCTTCTATCAGTTTACACTGAACTAGATTTTTCATAAAACTCCTAACATTTCTCATTAAGTAAATGTGTATCAGATTGAATTTGACTGAGACTAGTTTTTAAATTTGAATCAAAAGTAATGCTGGAAAAAAAAAATAATGCTGGAATTTTTCCAATGCTGGTTGGTTTAATGATTTTGTCTTATACTGGCTTCAAAAAGCCCATGAGTGGTTTTTCTTTTCTCCACCCGGAAAGGTTAATGGAAACTCTCCTAGTATAATAGTTCCACAGTTTGTCTTAAAGAATATTATGGTATATTCATGTGCTAACTGTGGATTTGAATTAAATTTTTTAGTTTACTTTAATATATATCTTTATCATCTGACAAGGTTATGATAGCTGCGGGAACAATCTCTTTGGTTTTCCTCACTTGTGAGTGTGTGTAACCTCAAATGTGATGTTAATGTGGTTTTTGCATTCAATTTCTGCCAAAGAAAAATAATAAATTGTGGAGTTGCTTTATCCAGTGAGTATCCTAAGCTTAGGATATTTGAACATGTAATCATTTACTCCCTAAAGGTAATCAGATTTTACACACACTCTGTCAACTGTGCCCAGGAACCTACTCTGCCTAGTGAAACATAATTAATTTCAAACTGGCATAACGGGACACACAGCCTTCCAGTCCCCTCTAAACCTGCTTTAGAGAGGTCATCCAAAAAGACTCACCTTCTCACTCAGGTTTCGGTAGTCACCAGATTCTTCTGTTGATCCTGAGAGGAGAGTAAAAGTTATATAACTTTAGCAAATAAATACTGCTAGGCTGTAATTAGTATATATCAAATTATAGTTACAAAGTAGCTTCAAATACAGTCATTCAGGAATACATTCTGAGAAAAACATCATTAGACAATGTCATCCTTAAGCAAACATCACAGAGAGTACTGACACAAACCTAGGTGGCATAATCTGTTGATCCTCGGCTGCAAACCTGTACAGCATGCTACTGTACTGAATACCATAGGCCTGCGGACCCCAACCCCTGGGCAACAGACTGGTATGAGTCCATGGCCTGTCAGGGACTGGGCCGCAGAGCTCCATGCACCACCTTCTCTCTCTGACTCCGTCCTCCTCCATGCCCCCTGATCCTCCCCCCCCACCCCCAGTCCGTGGAAAAATTGTCTTAGTGTGGGGGGCGCACAGCAGGGGATGAGTGGTAGGTGAGGGAGCGAAGCTTCATCTGTATCTGCTCCCCATTGCCTCTATCCATGGAAAAATTGTCTTCCATGAAACCGGTCCCTGGTGCCAAAAAGGTTGAGGACTGTTACTGTAGGCAATTGTAACGCAATAGCAGGCAATTGTGTATCTTAACATACTAAACAGGCTGGGTGCTTGTGGCTCACACCTGTAATCCCAGCATTTTGGGAGGCTGAGGTAGGAGGATCGCTTGAGCCCAGGAGTTCAAGACCAGCCTGGGCATCATAGCAAGACCCTATCTCTACAAAAAATAAAGTTAGCTGGGCATGATGCCATGTGTCATAGCTACACAGGAGGATCGCTTGCACTCCAGCCTAGGCAACAGTGCAGGAGACAGAGGCAAGACACTGTCTCCAAAATAAACAAACAAATCTAAATATAGAAAGGGTACAATAAAAATACGGTGTTATAATTTTACAGGACCACCAGTGTATGTGAGTTCCATCGTTGACCAAAATGGCGTTATGTGTTACATGACTATTTGAAATACTTGCGTCTCTCTGCTAGTATGTGACAGAAAAACATGCCATTTTCCCCATTATGTTACCATAGTGGCCTAATTTTAGTGTATTCAACTGGTTGGCTCTGATTTAAAATACGAATTACCTTCTCTGCATCCAAACTGAAAAGAGTGTGGTACAATCTTGGCCTCAAATTTATGTGGCAGTCTTCTCTGGAATTGCAAGGCCATGGGTTGCTTGTATTCTCCCTGGATAATTTGAGGCTTGTTATTATCTCCCAGCTACATGACAGCCAGAGGAGGAATGGTGGGTATTTGAATTGTAGTAAGGGGATGGAATTGAGAGTGACTAACTAATGATAATATCTTCATCTTCTCTGTTACACCTAGCTCTTGAAATCAAACACCCTTGAAAATAGGTGATCTCTGCTACCTTTGAGAACTACAGATTATGGCAGCAGCTTCTTTAATAGTTGCCGCTGCCCCTCTTGCCTTGTATTAGACATTCACATTGATGTATCAGCTGTTCCAAGTCTAATAGGACCCCAAGCAGAGAAGACATGAAAAGTAATCAAAAGATTTAAGAAAGTGTAATTTCAAACATGAACACATTCTGCTAGTATCAGCAAGAGCCAGAAGGCAGAAATGAGGAATTATCTGATTTTCTTTCAGTAAAGGCTTAGGATTAGTAGTGAGAAAGCCAAGCAACCACAGGCTTTACAGTAGTTAATCACGTTCTAAGAAATGTGTATGAAGCAGAAAAGAACCTATTTGGCACTGATAGCTTCAGTCACACCCATTCCCACAGTCACTGTCAGAAACAGCATCTCATTCACCACTTCTCTCCGTCTCTACCACCATTCTCGTCTAAGCTACAATCCTCTTCTTGCCCGGACTACTTCAGTTGCCTCCTAACTATATAGGACCAGGAGCAGACACTCAACCCAGTTTGGACCAATCAAAGAATTTCTCCCCAGGAAACTTGAAATTGGGACTAGGGACAGAACCCATATACTTAAACATAAAACATTCCTAATTACTAAAAACTGAAAAGGTACCACAAAATTGAAAATTATATTCTATGTCTCTTAAGTTACTTTAAAAAAAAATTTAAGAAAAATTTAATTAGCTTGGTGACCAAAAAGATGAAAAGAAAATGCTTCAGTGCTGAGGGATTTAACACATGACCTGACTTCTCTTTGGTGCTCTAAAAAACTTAATTGGCCAGCCAGGGAGAGCTAAACCTGTAGTTAACCAATAGGTTACAAAAATACAAAAGAAATCCTGCAAGTTCTCTTTCTGGCATGTTTTTTATAATTGTCATCATAAAAGGACTTAATGATTCTCCTGTTCCTAGGGAGGAAAATATTTTCTTCTTTTCTTTATAAAAGGAGAATGATACTGATGTAGTCTGACCCATTAGATACTTTGCCTTTCACCTGCCTGTGTTTGGAGTATTTCTTCACTTTGTATATTAAAATGTCCATGAGCTATATATTTCTAAGCCTCAGTCTCCTAGTCTTTCTTACATTTGTTCTAATGCTTATCAGTTTAATCTAAAACCTAATTTCTTATTTCAATCTCTAGCCTTCCATTTTCTGTTCTTAAAAGTTGTAATGTTTAGTGTGTTGAAAAATATTAAATATTTCCATAGTACCTAATGAGCCTATTCAGTGGCTTTTTGAATGGTCAGAATCAAAACGGATAATAAGGCTGGAGCAGTGACTCACGTCTGTAATCCCAGCACTTTGGGAGGCCGAGGCAGGAGGATCCCTTGAGGCCAGGAGTTTCAGAGCAGTCTGGGCAACATAGCAAGACCCTGTCTCTACAAAAACATATTAAAAATTAACTGGGCATGGTGGCACATTCCTGTAGTCCCAGCTACTCAGGAGGCCGAGGCAGGAGGATCCCTTGAGTCCAGGAGTTCAAGGTTGCAGTGAGCTGTGACTGTGCCACTGCATTCTAGCCTGAGTGACAGAATGAGACCCTGTCTCAAAAATTAGTAAAATAGAAAAATAAAATGGGTGATTAAGCCAAATCAAAGAAGGGGTCAATCATTGCAAAAAGTGAAATCAACTAAGATTGGAGGTCTGGAGACCAAAGAATAGAATGTGTTACTAATTTTACACATAGTATCCTCAAACTACTTTTTTAGTGTAGGTAGAAATTTGAGAATATTCAACTTAATATTTAGCTCTGCTCATATAGGTAAAAGTAAATATCACCTTAACTGTTTTATTGCCCTAATATAATAGACTTATATTTCTCTCATTTGAAGTATCCAGATTTTGTGGAGTATAGAGAGAGTTATAATAAATTCCTTGAATGTGGCCATTTTTCTAACCGAGGCATAATTAACTGATTTTTTTCAGATCTTGCATTTACGAAATTGTTCCTGTAGAAAACTTCAAGTAATAACTATTTTTAACAATACTATCTCCTTCTGGTTATAAACTAGCAATTAATTTATAATTACCTGCCTAGGTTTTCTTTTTTTCTTATTTATTAGGAATATATATACTTATATGATCTTACAGTCAATCTCTAATCATGGGCTTGTTAAATCATTAATTTATAGAAACAATATTATACAATTTTGTCATGGCTATAATCATGCCAGTAATCTACATCCATATAGAATAATTTAAAAAACCAGTAGACTATGTTGTAGTCTTGGTATTATCCTTATCTTTGAGCCATCAAGAACATTGGTGATGCATTTCTCAAAAGAATACTCCACTGTTATCTGGGATTTTCTTCCAAGCCTCTGACACCCATTCTGCAAACTTTGACATGCTTGCACAGGCAATGACAACAATGTCATAACTGCTGCCTAGCCAGTAGCAATTTTAAGAAACATACCAATTTCAGAGATAAGAAAATATAAAGAAAAATAAGTAAATACATCTTAGAAAAAATTAATTAGGGTAATTGTTTTGCATGTATTATCTAACTTAACTCTCATAATAATCCCAAAAGGAAGATATTGTTGTTATAATCCCCATTTTATAGATGAGGCCATCAAGGCTTAGAAAGGTTAAATAGATTGCCCAGGAGTACACAGTTGGTACAAAGTGGCCAAGGAAAAAACCAAACCGAAGTCTATCTGACTGCAAATCTTATATTCTTGCCACTGTATTACACTGGCTTCATTTATATTCCACTGATAATGAACATCTTTTATATGAATGAAGAATATCCTAATCTTTCCAGAGAGCCAGAACAGAGAATATATATAGTGCTGCATAAAGTATTTCCCAGAAGCTACCACGCTAGAATTTTAGTGAGTGAAGACTAAACGGAAGGACTCCTACAATGTCTTTAGCTGAATATAGATCCTGAGGTTCAGATTTCTAATTTAGATGAGCGGGTCTCTGTGTTTTCATCAAAATATTCTCATTTTCCTAATGGGCTGAAGTGTGACTATAATGATTTTCAGATATCTACCCTGGCTTGAATTTCATGAAAATTGATGATATGGTAGAATTTTCTAATATCAAGTGACAGAAGAAAGGGAACTTTACTGATGGGATTTTTTGGTATTCACTTGAATGAATAAATGTGCCTGCCATTCTCACCTGATTTATCATTCCAGCATAGTTTCAGACTCTGAGTGACTCTGACTACAAATTGTTTTGGCCGACACAGTCTAACATTCCCATCCTGCCTGTAACCTCCTGTGTGCTAGTTGATTTACTTACCTGTTTTTATTGTTTCTTTTAGTCTGTTAGATGTGAGCTGAATATTATTGAGAAATTTTATATGTCACTGGACCAAGGTAAAGAAACAAATGGGGCTTCTTAATAGAGCCCACAATTAATCATATCCTTGAAAGTTTAGGGGCAACTTTAGGATTTTTTTCCCTGGGAATAATTATAATGTGAAGTCTAAAGAAGTGACACAATCTCTCCTTAGGTATTTAAGGTTGTAGTGTAGACTGGAAAGTGTGTTTTGTGCTCCTATTAGATGATAAATACAAAATGGGTGGTTGAGTTTTCCATAAATGAAGAAGAGATTTAATCAGTCAACCAAAAGTATTTATTGAGCACATTCTACGTGGCCCAGCTCTGTGTGTGACACAGACACAGTAAACAATACAAGCTATAGACTCTTCCCTTCAAGAAGTATATAATGTGAGAGAGATACAGGCACTTAAAAAAAGGATAAAATAATACAAAGTGTGTACTCTTTTGTTAGGTCTAGACCTTACCTATTGTAAGAGCACAGAGACTCAAGAAGATTGAGTGTGTTTTGTAAAAATTAGTAGCGCCAAATGGAGCACTTAAATTCAGGGGTTTGTACAAGTAGATGAAAGGGGCCAACGTCCTAGGCAGGGAAAATGACGTAAAGAAAAGGCCAAGTGCTTAGTGTAAGGCAAAGTCTTCGTTTAGAGCCAAGTCCTGTCCCAGCTGAGGAATGTTTCTTTTGGAACACAGAATGCCTGAGATTGGATTCTCCTTACTGTGGAAGGCTTTTATTTCTATATTTTACTGCTATGAAAAAGCATTAGGCACATGATGAACACGGCTTGGGGGAGTTTACGTTGCATGTTTTAGTGAGTTGATACCTAATTTGCTTCATGCTTGGCCCACTAAAAATGACATTCTGATCATCAGTAGACTCCTATAGTCTACTGAATTAGAGAGTTTTCTTCCTTTATCAATAATGGTGACAGATGAAGAAATATTTGCCTCTGTCCAAGATTGCTTTTTAAAGGTATTGATTTGGTTTTTTATTTCTTCACTTCTAGTTTTATTTTTCTTTATTCAGTCACTCACTATGATGAAGAAGCAATTAATTATGCATCACTAAGCCCAAAGTAAATTCTGTATCTTAATTATTATCATTATTTAACAGCTTTTCCCATTGGCTGCTGCCTTCCACAGTTTGTCACACCTTTAGGTAAAATCAGCACATCAAGCCTGGTATAGGGGCATTAGGTGTGAGTAATGACCAAGATAAATCTCCAACTCATGAATGCTGACAAGCTGTCAGGAGTGCTTGGACAAAAGGAATGTAAGCATCTATTATATTTTCATCTAGACCGTAAATCACAGAGTGCCATCTACAGAAATGGTGGCGTCAGAAGAAAGCAAACTGACACTCAGGTAACAGAAAATAGTAGTTTGCTTTCCTACTACAATTAGTCATTCATTGGTTCTTATCTCCTGAAATTAGAGCTTTTAGATTTTTTTCCCAACAGTCTTTCTGTTTCCAAAACTCTTGAAAAGATCTCATGAAAAGAAGAACATCCTTGAACTCTAAATAATGTTGGGCCTCTTAAATCTCACAGGAATATATAATGCAAGGCTAGGGGCTTCTCTTTTTCATGTTATTGAGTGTAGAAATTGGATATGAGATCTACTGTTTGCTGATAGAATTATCTTAAAGGAAAAAATAGCTTAAAATTTTTAGCAATCTCATGTGGAAACATAACTACATTGATTGGTTGGAATAATAATTAGCAGCTAATTTTGCCAGAGTTTTAAGTCTTGTTCATATTGATCAGGTCTTAAGGAAAGATAAGCAACAAATTTTATATAATTTAAAATGCTATGTGAGTTAATGTATGGAAAGCACTCAGAATAGGATCTGGCACATAGTAAGTGCTATATAAGTGTCTGCTGTTATAATGATAGAACATGGATTATCCTTTAACAATCTAGGGAATTTTTCTAAATAAGAATAATAGCCCTGGCTGGGCGCGGTGGCTCACGCCTGTAATCCTAGCTCTCTGGGAGGCCGAGGCGGCGGGTTGTTTGAGCTCAGGAGTTCAAGACCAGCCTGAGCAAGAGTGAGACCCCGTCTCTACCAAAAATAGAAAGAAATTAATTGGACAGCTAAAAATATATAGAAAAAATTAGCCAGACATGGTGGCACATGCCTGTAGTCCCAGCTACTCGGGAGGCTGAGGCAGGAGGATCGCTTGAGCCCAGGAGTGTGAGGTTGCTGTGAGCTAGGCTGATGCCACGGCACTCACTCTAACCCGGGCAACAAAGTGGGACTCTGTTTCAGAAAAAAAGAATAATAGCCCTTTTAGGCCTTTTCTTTGGAACTGAACTATTTTGTCCTGCTTCTGCATCGCTTCATACCTAATTATATACATATAAACTAAAAAAAAAAAGAAAAGTTAACTGGACTAAATTTACTTGAGATTATTCCCTCCTTAAGGGAAATCTGATTAAATTAGGTTTAAGTGACCCCATTCTAGTCTAAATTCCCAAGCATTCAGAGTAGTTAAAAAGTCTGGACTGGAGGACTTTTCAGAACATACTTGGCTGATGATCTGCTGTTTTGGTCTAAGGATTTAGTCATCATTGATTGATATTGAGGAATATGTTTTAATATTTTAAGTTACGTTTCTTTGTTTAAAATAAAGAAACTATAGATGAACATTTAATTAGCTTCTTATCTAACAAGGAAAGAGATAAAAACTAGGGAGAGAACTTGCAAAGAGAAAGATCCATACATGTGGCTGCAATAAAGATTTAAAATTTGTATACGTAAAAAAGACTTAAACAAAATTAAGAGGTGGGCAAATTGGATAAAAAAATTTCCAGTGCATTAACAGGAAGCAAATATTTTAAATCTTAAGCTAATGAGACAAATATCAGCATCTGTGTTTTTAAAATAAGCAAAGAGCATAAACAAAAAATTCACAGAGGCTGGGCATGGTGGCTTATGCCTGTAATCTCAGCACTTTGGGAGGCTGAAGTGGGAGGATCACTTGAGGTCAGAAGTTTGAAACCAGCCTGGACAATATACCAAGACCCCTTCTCTAAAAAAAAAAAAATTACAGAGGAAGAATATAAATGGCCTCTACATATGTTAGAAAAATAGTCAACCTACTAATCAAAGAAATATTAATAAAATGAGTTAACATTTTTCCTCTAGCAAAGATTTTTTATATTTGATATTGTTAAGAATACCAAGAAATGCATATTCTCATTATGCTAGTGGGATTGTAAATTGATACATCTTTATGGAAATTAATTTGGCAAACACCTCAAGAGCATTACAGAGTTTATACTTACCATTTTTACGCCCAGGAAATTGGAAAAATCCAGCAATACCAAGCGTTGGTAAAGATGTGAAGCAATGGGGACTCTTGTACGTCGCTGATAAAAGTATTGGTGTGATGCTTTTGGAAAATAATTGGACACTATCTTGAAAGGCTAGCAGTTCCACTTCTAGTTATATACCCTAGACTCAGAGCTCTTGTTCCTGTTTCACCAGCAAACGTATACAAGAATGTTCTTGACAGCATTATTCATAATAGCAAAAAACTGATAATAACTCAGATGTCCATTTATAGGAAAATTGATAAATAGTGGTATTTTCAAAGCAGTAGAAATCTGTAACAGTAAAAACGAAAGCACAGTTAGATGTATCACTATGGATGACTCTTACGATGACCCAAATACAATGTTGGGTCAGGCATGGTGGCTCACACCTGTAATCCCAGCACTCTGGGAGGCCAAGGCAGGAAGATTGCTCGAGGATAGGAGTTTGAGACCAGCCTGAGCAAGAGTGAGACTCCGTCTCTATGAAAAAATAGAAAAATTAGTTGGGTGTGGTGGCACACCCCTGTAGTTCCGGCTACTCAGGAGTCTGAGGCAGGAAGATCTCTTGAGCCCAGGAGTTTGGGGCTGCAGTGAGATATGGTGAGGCCACTGCACTCCAGCCTGGGTGATAGAGCAAGACCCTGTCTCAAAAAATAATAATAATAATGATGTTGATTGAAAAAAGCAAATTGAAGAATATATTCAGTATGATACCATTTTATAAAGTTCAAAGACAAGCAAAAGTAAACGATATGTTATTTAGTAATATAAACATTTGTTTTAAACTATTAAAAAATAATAATAAGGCACTAGAAAAAGAAATTCATATGGTGGTTACCTCTTAGGGGAGGTAGGGGCATGGGCTTTAGCTGTTGTACTGTTGGTTCCTTTCTCAGGTTAAGTGGTAGGCTCATGGTATTTTATTATTATGCTTTATAATTTGTCCATTAATATGTTATTTTATATATACCAAATATTTCATAAAATTTTTAAAGAGCCCATAGATTTTTATTTCATAATTTCTAAGTTCAGAAAAAGTTTTTCACAGTGGTATTTGTCAGCCAAAAACTGAAACAACGTAGATGTCTAATACCTTTTTTATCTTGCCTTATTCAAGAAAGGATTTCAGAAAGCCTTAAAAAGTACATTCAGTGAGACAAATGTAAAAACTTGCTGAGAAATGAAACAAGTTAAAAGAAAGAAGAAAGTAAGAGAAAGCTAAGAGTAAGATTAGTATGAAAAATATAAGTCATAAAGTCTCCAGTTCTTATTAGAGGTGGACCACAAACTTGACTCTAAGCTCTCCAGAGACCAGGATATAAAGGGAAACACGATTCATGGTGCTTTTAACACACTGACTGCCACATTAGAAAAAAAAAAATCTTCCCTGGGGCCACAGTGTTTTATTAGAACAAAATGATCCTTTCTAATTTGTTGTTTTTTATTATTTTCTTTGTGTGAGTTATATGCAACACAATCCACGTTTTAAAAATCAAATTGTCAATTTTAACAATAAGAACAGCAACAAGTAAGATTGTCACAAACCAACTACAGGGTTTTGCTTCACGAGACTCTAGGCTCAAAACTAGCCTGAGTTAATACAACTCACATGGGAGTCAGTGTGTTAACATAAGAACAAATCAACTGTTTTGATACTGAGACCAGAGAGAAATTTCTTCCCAGAAATTAGGTGTGTGGGCAAGTTATTTAACCTCTCTGCCTATGTTTTCTTGTCTGTAAAATAGAATAATAGTAGTACCTGTTAAATAGCATTGTGAGATTATCTAAGGTAAGATCCTAGGACAGCACCTGGCAAGTAGTAAGCACTCAAATACATTACTGATTAGCCATAATGAATGACATTCTCAAGACTATCCTTACAGAAGTCAGTATTATGGAAGTGGGTATTGCGATAAATGTAGAGATAGTCCTTGCCTCAAACAGGAAATCCTCCCAACAGCAGGACAGAAGTGTTGTGAATTTTCTGATGTTTTGTCTGTCTTCACTCAATACATATGATTGAGCTCTTCCTTTATGCCAGATTTTCTGTTTGGTAATTATGGCCAAGGTACAGGACTTATTAAGTTGGAATCTGCTTCAACCACTTCTAAGTAGTTTAATCTTAAAATCACTTCACTGTGTTGAATAATAAATACTACGTTTACTTTTTCCACTCTTCAAATGTGATAGTAGTATTCTTAAGCAAAGACTGGGTGAAAGCAATTATGAAAAAAGGATAAGAAATAGTAATTTAACTTAGTTAATACTGACTAAGAACAAAATAATCAATTGAGGCTTTTAGCTGATGTGATGTCATGGTGATAAAATATTAATTGCTGCATTTACTGAATGCTGACTAGGCATCGAACTCTGTGCTAATTTCTTTACATATATTATCCTGCTTAATTCTTACAGCAACACTTTGAGGTTGCAAATATTATGTTGTTTTTTTGGTAAGGAGATTTTGAAGCCTTAGAGGAGGTAAGCCACTTGCCTGAAGTCACAGCCAGCAAGTATGGGTTCAAGACAGAATTTGGACCCAGACCTTGCCGATTCTAAAGCCCTTAGTCTTAGTCACCTCAATATATACCTTCTGTGGAATGAAACCAAAATTTATCAAACCTTGAAACCCTTTGTTCCAGATCGAAAATATTTTTCCCTAATAGCCTCAATCAAATATATCCTGATTTTTATTGTTCTTTAATAAGTTCATTCATCAGTCTTATTATCTTCCTATTTTGGGCTGTCAGAGTGAAAGGTTAACCTTTTCCTGGTCTGACTATACAATTGGTACTCATATCATTTAGTTGATTGATTTGATCACCAGCCTGAACTTTCTTAAAAATTTTAAGATGGAAGGAATCTTTGGATTTGAAATAGAAAACTCTTAACAGTTTAGTTTGGTGATCTATAATCTCATGGCCCAAGACTCTAATGGATTACTTTTACCCCTGCTGAGGGACTGAACTATGTTGTCTCCATTTCAAATTATTGGCCTTCATCTTGCCGGTTAATCAAAAGACAACCATAGTAACCTAAACATCTGTACCCCCATAATATGCTGAAAGAAAAAAAAAAAGACAGCCATATTAGTATTTGCAGTGAAGATACCTCTTATTTAAAGATCAAGAAAATTTGGGCTCCTGGCAATCTGAACTGGGGCTCTCTGATGTCCTCTGCCAATTGCAGAAACATAGATTTCATTCATTCATTCATTCATTCATTCATTCATTATTTATTTATTTATTTTAGAGGCAGGATCTCAACTATCTCCCAGGCTACAGTGCAGTGGTGAAATCATAGCACACTGCAGCCTCAAATTCCTGGCCTCTGTGATCCTCACACCTCAGTCTCCCAAGTAGCTGAGATTACAGGCACCAGCCACTGTGCCTGACTCAGAAACATAGATTTCAGTTCAAACTATGAAATATGTATGTCATACTCAATCAGTGGGTTTACACTAGAGAACTTTGTATCATTTTTCCTTTTGATGGGCATAACAGTTATTTTGAGACTCCTGATAGTTGCAGCAGTAGCACGGTTAAGATCACAAAGCCACATACAATCAGTTTGAAAAACATAAATGTGTTCAGCTCAGTGGCTTGAGATCACTAATGCAATTTAGCATTGTGCAGTTCAGAAACTAGAAGAAGCCTGTCAAGAAACTTATCATTCTGAAATATTTGCATAATGGGAGGATTTACTCTGGAGGATAGACAGAGTCTCCTGAAAGATAATTATATCAAAGAGAATAAGGTTGAAGTTTACATCTGTTGTAATACATGAACCTCAAATGTCTTTAATAAATGAAGACCCACTTGCAAATACTGATTTCTTTTTCCTTTTACTATTTTTTCTAACCTTATTTTTAGCGTTTGTTCATAATGCATGTTTTCTTCTGTTCTTGGCTTCCTGTCTTCCTTAAGTCATTTCATCTGGATATGTGTGGACTATCTGTCCTTCCAAAAGGACAAGGGACAGGGGTAGGAACGAGAGGCACAGTGTGAACAGAAAGCCAGGAAAAATCTTGCAGGCAGTTTTTTGGCTCCTCTTCTCCGGCCCCTCTTTGCCTGCCCTTCCGCCTCCTGGGGAACAACAGAGAGACAACAGCTTGTATCCACTTGAGAAAGTGGCAATGGCTGCAGAAGGGAAAATACTGGGCTGTTAAGCTCTCATCCTAGATACAGAAAAACAATGCAGATGGTGGTGTGCTAGAATGCATACCTTCTGTGCCACGGGATCAAATAGAATGGAATTTCTTTTTATTTCAGGATATTATGGGGGTACAAACATTTTGGTTACATGTTATGACTTTGCTACACACAAACCATGATTTGAGGCATGCACTTCCCCCCTACAATGCTCACCACCTCCATTAGTTGTGAGTTTACCCACCCCTAATCCCCCAGTCCCCAACGAATGTTACTGCTGTGTGAGCACCTTAGTGTAGAATGGAATTTCTTAATTGTTGTTGAAGTGGAACTTAAGAGTTTCCAATACAAGTGGGACATACATTTGGCTATGTAAAATACAAGCCAATGATTTGAATTGCTTCCAGAACAATTGCTTCCAGAAACAATTAGAAGTTTTCTACATTGTGATAATTTTGTAATAACCTCTGTCTTTCCCCAGAGACCCTCCCATGACCTTGGGGATTGATTGCATGTACATGGCACTCCAGGAGTGCACCCACAAGATTGTCCAGGCTTCAGATAACAGGTTAAATATCACTTATCCAAAATGCTTGGGACCAGAAGTATTTCGGATTTTGGATTGTTTTGAATTTTGTAATATTTGTATTATACTTCTTGGTTGAGCATTCCTAATCCAAAATCCGAAATGTTCCAGTGATGGGTTATTTTGAAGTCTAATTGGAAGGGCAAAAAAGATTAAAAAAAAAAAAAAAGAATGTTCCAATGAGCATTTCCTTTAAGCATGATCTTTGAGCATCATGTTAATGCTCAAAAAGTTTTGGATTTTGGAGCATTTCAGATTTTGGATTTTTGGATTAGGTATGCTCAACCTGTACACACTTGACCCCTAGAGCCACATGATGTCTAGCTATTGCCCTTGAAAATTTAACCCTAATGAAGGTCCTTGAAGTACTACCTTCAAAGCTCCCTAGCCTTAGCATAGAAGATGTTCAGTTAATAAATTTTGAATGACTGGGACATTAGTTCAAGTCTGTTTCCATTAGCAGTTTTGTGTGTAAAGAGAAACAGCTCTCCTTGGCCCCTTCCAGCCATGTTTAAGACCTCAGAAATAAGGCAGTCTTGCCTCAGAAGAGCCTAAAAACCTAAATGGAGAGGTGCTGCCCAAAATCAAATTACAGAGCTAAAGTAGTGAACTTGAAGTGGGCCATATAAGGTGAACAAGCTCAATTTAATGGTTTTTAAGCCCTTTCAGGTTCCAATCACTTAAAAAAAAAAATAATAATAATAATAATAGAACTCATTATCAAAAGGCAAGTGTGAGTTTTCAAAGAACATTAGTAAAGATGCTAATCTGAGCATTGTAATTATTACTTGGCAATCTCCACTGGAAATTTTCTTTACTGTCTAAGACATAAACAGAGGCGAGGCTTTGTGCCCCTTTGGAGAACAGAGAATAAAGGCCTTTCATAAGCTTTGAGCAAGCTACAGCTGCTGCTGGTGTTATGAACAAGAAACGTTTCAATCACAAATCTGTCTTGTGAGATGGAGCTGAAAACTCATCTAATTCAAACATATGGGATTGCCTCACAGCTGTGAAATCTTCCAGATAAAGATAGAATGAACTCTCTAAATCATTAAAGCCTGGCCTGAAGAACAGGGACCACAGCTTTGTTTCAGTTGCCTCGAGGAAGCCCATAGATGAACTTTTGCCCAGGTTTCGGATTTCACTAAAAATCTGATGTAAACATTGCAAAAGGTATGCCCACTTAGAACATTCTGTCAGTCTTCCATTTTATTTCAGGATAGTAAATTGAGCTGTAAATTAAACTTAAATTGAATCCTGAAAACTTATGGTATTGTCAAAACTTAATCAGCTGTATATAAGTAATGGTGTGGTAAACATGAAATATTGAGTGGTTGCATTGAAAAAGAGGCTTTCACTTAATATTGATGATGTTGGTGTCTTTGGAAATAGTTTTGTTTCTCACTTAAAGATGTCTAAACCTCATGCCTGTATAAGATTATCAAAAACAACATAGTGCTATCCTGCAGGATGCATATGTACTGCTGCTTAGAAGTAGGGAACGGTGTGATGTTTAGAGATAATCTTTGGGCCTAAACAGGCTGAGTTAGAATCCCAACTCTGTCACATGTAGCTGCACGTTGCCTCAGTTTTCTCATCTACAAAGTGTAGCTTTTCTATAGGGCTGTTACAGTGATTAAATGAAAGAATATATGGATGTGAGTACCTGGCCCATAGTATGTGCCCAGTAAATGGTTGCTATTATTAAAACATAGTTCTTATATATTGCTCATTGACACAGTCTCACCAGTGAGGAAACAAATTAAGATGTATATCAATTTACCAAGCTAACTGAGAAAATGAGAACTGAAAGAAAATTCACTCTTGACTTTCTTTTTTTTTTTTTTTTTTTTTGAGACAGAGTCTCACTTTGTTGCCCTGGCTAGAGTGAGTGCCGTGGCGTCAGCCTAGCTCACAGCAACCTCAAACTCCTGGGCTCAAGCGATCCTCCTGCCTCAGCCTCCCAAGTAGCTG
>CAUYSK010017108.1:0-13727 GCA_963575035.1 Avahi laniger | reverse complement strand
GTTGAATTTGAAGATCCCCGAGATGCAGCTGATGCTGTGAGAGAGCTGGATAGAAGAATACTGTGTGGCTGCCGTGTAAGAGTGGAATTACCAAATGGTGAAAAAAGAAGTTGAAATCGTGGGCCGCCTCCCTCTTAGGGTAGTTGCTCTCAAAATGATTACTATAGAAGGAGTCCTACACCTCACCACAGAGCTTCAAGAAAGAGAGGATCCACTCGCAGCCAGAGCAGGTCCCTTTCTAGAGACAGGAGAAGAGAGAGATCACTGTCTCGGGAGAGAAATCACAAGCCATCCTGGTCCTTCTCTAGGTCTCACAGCCTGTATAGCCCAAAGAAAGAAAATAGACCAGTTTGCAAGGGAAGTGTTGTACAGTAAATACCTTGTTTATGGGTCAGAAATTCAGAATTGTTAACATGTCAGTTCTTCTCAAATTGACCTACAGATTCAATGTAATCAAAATCACAATTCCCACATACCTCTTTGTAGAAATTGATAGGCTGATTCTAAAATTTATATTGAAATATAAAGAATCTAGAATAGCCAAAACAACACAAAAGAATGAGCAAAATTGGAGGGCTAACCTAACCTGATTTCACAAAATATTATAAAGCTACAATACTCAAAACCACATGATGTTTGTATCAAGGTAGGCAACTAGATCTATGGAACAGAATGGAGAGTGCAGAAATGAACCCACACATATATGGCCATTTGATTTTTTTGAAAATAATTACGCTAAATGAAAGGAGCCAGACAAAAAGGAGTACTTACCGTATGATTCCACTTACATTAAGTTCTAGAAAATACGAGCTAATCTATAGTGACAGTAGATCAGTATTTGCATGAGCTACAATAGCATCTCATGCTCTGCCTAACCTGTAGATCCATGAGCTAAATAAATGTCATTTAGTAACTAGAACAGCTCCTTGCCTTCCTCTGCACCTCAATGGGGGCTAGAAATGAAGTGCTGTAATAAGGTCAATCCTTCAAAAATCTGTGAAAACTAAAAACTTAATCCCCCCAGACCCCATCACAGGGCTCCCAGGATATTTTGAATCAGAAAGTTTGCACCATCAGTTGTTGAATCAATAGATGAAGTTTGCTCTGGTTGACTAAGTATCAGTTGGTTTATAACATAGCTAAAATCAGTATATCAACAGCAAAGCAGCAATTTCACCATCCACAAACTCAGCTTTTGTAGCTAAGCTTTTTGCCAATAAGTGAATTGATGGAGTAATTTTTATCATGCCTAATGATCCTAAGAGATGTCTTTAATAAGGAAAGAGTATGACTTAAGGTGTACGGTTCATGTTGAGTTCTGTGTACGTACTAGATACACTATCATTATCACTATCTTCACTGTAAAACATTCCACCAGCTTTTTGACTGCGCCTCTGCCATTGAGCTTAAAACTCTAAAATAAGGTTTGTAGTGGAAGCAACAAATATTCCTCCATCAGAATCAAAAAGGAAAAGTTAAATTGCCTAAAACTGTTAGCAAGTGTTTCAGGATTTTTCATACCTTTTTATTTTTCTGTTCATTTTTGCCAAGAGTATAATTCCCTTTCACATATTTCTGACTGCATTGGTTGCCATAGATTTCTAGCTTTCGCTACTTCTGGAAATAAACAACCCCTTAGATTTACGTCGTTGTTAATTTGTCTCTTTGCACAACACAGAGAGGTGATTTGTAACCTGAAAATCAGCACTAGTTTTCCTAAGTCCCTCGTGAAAACTGGCACTAGAATGTTTCAATTTTATATATGTATAAAATATCATGAGTTCTATGTAAGGAGCCTGACTTCATGAAAAGATAAGTATTATTTGTAATTAGTGAGTCAATTTCATGTGCTTCTGGAGTTGCTAAAGACAGTTTATTTTATTAATTCTTTGTACATTTTCAATATTATCTTGTTATGAGCCCCTTTGTTCACAATAATGTAAAAACAAAAATTAGCCTTAATTTTTCCAAAAAACCAAAAATTCCAAAGTGATAAAATTCAAATGGCTCAGATTTTTTTAAAACCTACTTGAAAGTGGCATTACAAAATTATCTGGGTGTTCTCTTTGGCAGTGTACCAACTCTTTCAAGCCACTGAGAGAACCAGTCTAAAATCTGGTATGAATCTGCCAAATGACCTCATCCCACCCCACGTTAACCTATCAGCCTCATCCATGACCCAAAGAGGACCCAGTCTGAAAGAATATAAATAGATTCATAACCACTAGCAAAATAAGAAGTTGGGAAACAATTTATAATCTCCCAAGGGACTAGGTCCTATTTCCTGTCTAAATTATCTTAGAAACTCCTGAATCAAGACCACATTCCCTTTCAGTGTCACGGAGAACTGCTGCCCAAAATCTTCACACTAGGACCTTCCCATCCACACACACACACACACACACACAAACACGCCTCCCGACCACCACCGTGACCATTGCTAACTCAGTTGGAGCCCTGGCACGTGATACTTGCTAGTAACTTGAGGGTAGAGGTTCTGTTTATTCATCTGTGTATCTCCAGCACCTACCACAGAGCTTGGGGCGTACAAAGTTTTCAAATGTGTTGAAATAAATGAAACTACAATATTTGCTGAATGAATCGTAATTATATACCATCCTTACTTTGCCTGTGTCTAGTAATCATAAAGAGAAATTTAAAAGGTCTAAATAGGTCAGGAGCAAAGGAATTATTTTAAACATTTTGAGCTCTATTCAATTTTGTATGAGGAGGAAGAATGTGAACGAAATCACATTTCTAGCATAAGTTGGAGTTAAAACCAATTCTTTCAGGATTTGTAGCTAGAAATCAAGTAGAACCTAGGAATAAGGACTTGAAATGTGCAACAAGAAGAAAGAAAAAGAGAGAAATACTCAGAGATAAAACCTATATCAATTCCTAGTGAGTACTAAGAGCTGACCCAGCCATGGCTTTTCTGACCAGTCGAGTATGAACCAATACGTTCAGCTATCAAAAATATGGAAGGAAAAAGGAAGAAATTTCACTTTTCCCAAAGGATATGCATGGGCCTGCCATCAGAACACTGGAATGTAACTAAGGAGAGAGATCTGAGGGAATAGGTCAGTGTGCCCAGCCCAGGCTAAGCCAATCAGCCTGATAGAAAGAGGGAGAGCAGATCTGAGGAGTATAGTCCAAATCAGAACCCTTAGGAAGGTTGCATGCACCTAGGCCACTGGCCAATCCAGGTAGCCCATAAGAGTTAAGCCCACACATTAAGGTTAGCTGCCTTCCCTACTGGCTTCAGGACGTATACTTGATTTTCAGTGTGCTCCGGATCAGTTTATTCTTTGATTCAACATTCAACAAGCCCATGCGCAAAACCGCTATCTGCAAGATACAAGGAAAACTAAGGCCTTCCAGAGCCCGCAGAGATCCTTTGAAAAGGCACACAAGTGGCTCAATACAGAGTCAAATGGACAAGTGTTCTCAGAGATAAATGAAGTTCTACTTGATAAGAGATCTGTTAATAGCCATCTGCTAAATTGATTTTTATAATTCATAAGTGAATTCTCACCTCTGATTTTCCAAAGGCATATGCATGGTAGAGGGAATTATGAAGTGTTATTCAGGCTGGCCCCTCTGCTTGGGACACTATTCTCTCCCTACCCCTTCTCCTTGTCACCTTCAGTCATCCTCACATCTTGACCTAGAAGTCATTTCCTCCAGAGTGTCTTCCTTGATCCTCTCAAAGATGCTGCTACATGCTCTACATGGACTTCCCTTATCAGAGCACTTACTACCCTGTATCCTAATTATTAAATATTTGCTTAATTGTCCATCCCTCTAATTAGACTAAATTCCATGAAGACAGAACTGCACTTGACTGGGTCACCTGACTCTCTACTCTGAGTTTGCCTCATAGTAGACCCACAGTGAATGTTTTATATGGATTTATCAATCAATCAACACAGAGCACATCGAAAGGGCTTCAGGTAAAATTAAGGTGGAATAACATTGAGTGGCCATACTGCTCATCAATCTAACTGGACATGAAAATATGTTAATGCAAGTTGTCCACACCAAATGCATAATTCAAGGCAATAGACCTTGTCCCTTATATTTGGAAAGGGGCTCATTGCTACTAGCAATAAGTCGTAGAGGAAATAGAAATGGATAATTTGAAAACCCAAATTATCCAACATTTTTTATTCCTAACATTAATTTTCCACCACCACAACTCTTTTTTATAGAGTTACCAATATAGAAGAAAGGAAAACCAGGCTATGACTTTCCTCTCCTACTTCTGCCTTCTGCCTTCTGCCTTCTAGGAGCCTCCAGAGGAGGTGGCAATAGTCAGAAGAAGAATAAGGAATAAAGGGTAAGAATGAATAATCCCTGTATTTAAGCCTTCAGTTGTCAGTTTCAGACAAAGGATCAGAGTCATGCCCAAGGCTTGAGCACGCTGGGGAGCCAGGCTTCAGGCTCTGTATTCAGGCAGTGTTCAGGGTTCTGAGTCCCCAGTCCCCGACCTCTTGTTCAGGAAGCTTCCTCATACAGGATGCCTCTCCTTACGAACCAGGCTAACCTGGGATGTTAAGTCCAACACCTGCCAGCATCACCAGTGTTGTACACACCTGGACAGCCATTGAACATGACTCTGAGCAGCCATCTTACCACTGGGATGAGAAAACACAACCAGTGCTGTACTTTTCAATGGAAATGTTCCCTTTGATCTGTATCAGGGAAGATTGCTTTTTATACAAGCCTGTCACTGCATGTGATGTCTCTATTACATACACAGCCTTTGGCAGCATGGATAAGGCTGAATCCCTGCCCAAAATCAAAACATGCCAAACAGATCAAGTATGAAGCAGTGCTTAAGTTAATGCAGAGAGCCATTCACAGGCACAGACATCTAACTCTAAACTCTTTCTTTACTTCTGTCATTAATTTCCAACTGAACTGTGGCAACCTAACTGGATACCACATCACCAGCCTACTCCTTCTCAAACCATACCCTCATTCCTCCTCAAACCCATTATCACCACTCAAAACCACCCAGACCCCACTACATCACACAATGCTGATCACTGGATTCTAGCAGGGAGGCAATGGAAACACAACATGACATCTTCTATTTCCAAACAGAGCCCGGGGAAGCATCGCTCCACTGGCAAATGCTTGTTTTCAGGCACTCCCTGCTCCCCCCCGTTGGTTCATATGTACACCCAGTTGGAGAGTGACACTTTCCAGTCTAGAGCAGCTGTTCCACTGAGCCACCCTCAGAAGGTTGCCTCAGCTAAAAGCCAAATTTTTACGATGATGCCCGCAGATTAATAAAGCATGTGCAAAGAAACAGCCCTCCAAATAATTAGGCTTCCTATTGCAGATCTTGGGAAGTCAAGACTAATCCAACCCTGCTTGCAATTCTGGCTCCTTTTACCAGCAGAGTTGTGAGAAAATAAAGTCTCTTGTTATATACTTCAGGTGCCTTTCTTACAACACAGCACAAATGAGAAGCACGGGACAGAGTTACTTCTCCTGGCTCTCACCGCGAATGCTAGCACGCTTCTCTCTCTTGGCAGGAAGGCACCAGTGGGGTGGCCGTGAAAGCTCCCAACTAGAATGAATCCACATTTGGGGAGGGAGGAGAACAAGGAATGATGTTGGACTTTAATGAGATTGATTCTTCCAGCTTTTCGAATAATGTGTTTCTTATCACAAATAAGAATGTTCACTGTAGAAACACGAGCAAGCATAGAAAGAAAAATAAAATAATAATAATCCACATTCCAAAAGTAATCACTGTTAAGATTTGAGTGCAATTCTCCTCTCCCAATGCATATGTGTGTATTTTCGGTTATGAATACTAATCGGTAACTGGTGTTTTTACTTAATAAAAACTGCTATATTAATATTTTGAAGACTATATATGTATGGGTAAAAAAAAATAGCTAACTTTTATTGAGCCAAGAACCTTACTGTATTCTCTCTCTGAATCTTCCTAAGGACTCTCTGGGTTAGACGTTATCAGATTTTACCGTTTTATAAGTGAGGAAACAAAGGTGTAGAGATCAGCTAGATGAGGCCTCTCTCTGCTTCTCTTCTCCTCCTCCTTCTCCCCTACACCGTCCTCCTACTAAGCACACAGAACATGGCTTCAGTTGCCGTCTCAGATCTCCACAAACCAGGCCAGCCAGGGTAGGGCACATGTGCCATACCTCAGCCCTCCGGGTCCCAACAATGGCTCTTGACACTTTGCTGCCCTTCCTACACTCAGTGCTAGACTTGGGCCTGGTTTTTGCTCATGTGGGAGACAGCATCGTTTTCTGTGCAGTGTTCCCTGCACACCATTGGAAAGTAACAGTCCATGGCCACCACCTCAGCCTTGCTGGGACCAGAGTCACATTCACCATCTTGTCTCCTTATTTGGAAGAGTTTGATCTTGTTCTTTCCTGCTTTTTTTTCACTCTTATTTGGAATTATTTTTCTCCCATTTCTCTCACTCTATTTTCACATCTGCTTGTCTTTGTCACCTCCCGTTTGTTCTCCTTTGTTCTTTGGTTCTCTTCGTTCACCAGCCCTCTTTCCCATCTCACTCTGGCCTCCTCCACTGATGAATGATTTCTCAGCTTCATTTTCTGTGGACATCATTCTGATCTAATAGGTCCTCTTCTTTTTTCCCTTGGTCTAACATGCTCATTCAGAGTTGCTCTTGGTAGATGGAGAAGCCAATGACACCAAAACTGACAAATCTCCACTCCATATAATGAAAGGATGATAGAAAACCATCCCATCTGGAAGAACCTGCCAGCCGCTGTGCTACACAAACACACATTCCCCCAGCCAAGTCAAAGCCGCCTCCCTGACTTTCAATCTGCATTCTTCCCCAGCGATTTCCAGCTCTCATTTGTTCCTAATGCAACCAAAACCAATGTGATGCTATTTGCCGAAAGGTCTTTCCTAGAGCCTCTCAGTCAGCATGTTGCTTCACAACTTGGATTAGACTCCGCAAATGCAGGTACAGGTAATGTGTGTGAAAAGATTACAGTGCTTCCTACAGGTACTATCTGGAGTCAGCACTGCTTAGCTTTCTGACAAAGGCTGAGGTATTCCTGAGACATTTCACTGCAGACCGATCTGCTACCTAGAAACCAGGCTGCCGCATTTCACCTGTCACTAATAACTGAGGTTTAGGAGTCAGGACATCGCCAGCAGTTGAGAGTGAGGTAGGACAGTCTGAAATGCAATTCCTTTCTTTCTGGGCTAACTCTCCAGCAAGGGAGCAATTGATTTTCAGTTTGATTATATTCCCAGTGTCTCCAACATCTACTGTCTCTCCTACACCCCGACACCCTGTCTGCCCCCCAATTTTAACACAAACTCTCGTGTGTACACACATTCACACGTATATGCACGCATGAAAATATAGACCCAAGAGTCCAAGGATTTTCAAAACGTATTCACTGATAGGAACAAAAAACTGTTTACAACAGTGTCTTGTTTTTTCTACAATAGAAAATAAAGAAAAGATGAGAGAGGACTGAACAGCCCCTGTGAGATTGGTCCCCACAGGCTTGCTGCATTAAGGTTCTGAGTTGTTGGCAGCATCACCTGAAAATGATGAATGCTCCAAGACTGCACGTTGTGGCTACCCAGGGGGTTTGCTCTCCAGAAGTATATCCGATCCTGGCCTGTCCTCTGATGGTAACATTGGGAAGCTATTTCATAGACTTAGTGTTGCAGTGGGCAGCGCAGGTCGCATTTGGGTCATGTAAGATCAAACTTTGTTCGTTCTTTGCCTCAACACACCATCTCTAGTGAGGCTAAATGATAGTGGCACAACTCAGCTTTGCACCGAGCTAGGGAAGAATTTTGCATGATTTTCTCAAGGATGTTAGAAACATGCAAAATATGTCAGGATACAAATATCCCACTGAAGACCGAATGCACAGGATGAAGATGAAGTCTATGGAAAAATCAGAAGAATCATTGATTTGGGAAAATCTCAAGCAGGTAGGAGTGAGAGGTAAGGTTTTAAATAGCTACTGCCAGTTACAAAATTAGGTGAACTATAAATTCTTCTGAATGTAGGTTTCCTAAAACAGCAGAGATAAAAATATTCCTAAAATCCTCATACAGGGAAAGTCACTCAAATGAATACTTCTTAAGGGAATCGATGCATGGAGAGGAAGCATTTGCAGACTAAAAGCCACATAATACACGGAGGTTGCATACTGACAGGATACTTGTTAAAAGAATCCATTTGCAGCTCCAATACTCAGGGTCAGTAATTTCTCAGAAAAAGGTTAATGGAAACAAAACAGAATTCAGGGCACATTCTTTTAACCAGTGTGCAGAAATATGGGCAAAATACACCCTTAGCATATCCTCAGGCTATAGAATGCAAAATTATTGCAAGATTCCTTTTGATAGAGTTTGTAATCAATACAATAGAAAAAAGATGAAGGGGATGGGACATTTGTTTGTGTGCTTGGGCAGGTGGACTCAATGACCTCTGCCACATCCAGCCTAGGGTTGCAGTGCTTCCATGCTTGCAGGCAGAGAGTGTGGATGTGAATAAACCAAGTGGTGGCTGATAGAGCTGGAGAAACTTTCACAAATCAACTTCCATCCCCAGAAGCTACTCTGAAAAAATATGTACATGTGTCAGGATATACTCAATATACTAATTTCAGTATTCTCACTGAAATTAGGAAAAACTGATCAAGAATGAAGTCATAAAACCCAATGGTTGCTGTCTGATCTTGCTTCCTGGAAAGAAAGGGAAACTTGACCTGGGTGAGTATTCTAGAAAGGTTGGGACAATGGGAGCCTGGCTTGGGTTTCAGGGTCTAGAGCAGCCATGTCTCTGGAGCATCAGAGACAGTGAAGGCCCCAACAAAGCAAGAGAAGGCAAAGGACTAAACAAGAGAAGATGTCAAGGGAGAGTCTAAAACCAACATCAGAACATGGGAGGCTTGGAGGTCTGGAACAGGATGAAGGAGTGAACATGAGGCTGTGGGCAATCCTTCCAGAAGGGGATGGCAAGGGTACCCCACTTTCAATGACTTTTGAAAAATATACCACTGCACTTAGACCACACAGGTATCCACATAGGTCAGTCACAAGAAGTATCATGTGTCCTTCAACTGAGGGTGGTGAATGGTTCAGATTGGTCAATGTGGCTCTCATGGAGTCCTCACTGTCCACCAAACTCAGGTTAAGTGTTCAGTATGCAATATGTTATTTATTTATTTTATTTTTTTTTTTTTTGAGACAGAGTCTCACTCTGTTGCCCTGGCTAGAGTGAGTGCCGTGGCATTAGCCTAGCTCACAGCAACCTCAGACTCCTACTGAAGCAATCCTACTGCCTCAGCCTCCCAAGTAGCTGGGACTACAGGCATGTGCCACCATACCCGGCTAATTTTTTCTATATATTTTTAGCTGTCCAATTAATTTCTTTCTATTTTTGGTAAAGACGAGGTCTCGCTCTTGCTCAGGCTGGTCTCCAACTCCTGAGTTCAAACGATCCACCCGCCTCAGCCTCCCAGAGTGCTAGGATTACAGGTGTGAGCCACTGCGCCCGGCCTGCAATATGTTCTTTAATCTTCATGGCAACACTCCATCTTTATTAAACCCTCAGAGAAATAATATTTATGGAGATTTGATGGATTCTAAATTGTATCCTTCAATTAAACTAGACAATCAGAAAGCTACACTCTAAGAAAGTGTTTTGAGGTGCATGGCCCTCACCCTGCCCCCTCTACTTTGAACTCCTCTAATGAAATAGCATTGTGGTATTACCTATCAACTGACACTAAAAAACAGCCATGTGAAAAGTATCATTGTGTTTAATGTAAGGATATTATTGCCTTACACTATATCCTCTTCATGAGTCCTCGAAGGGTATAATTCCTGGTCTTAGTACTAAGAATTATTGTATACCTTTCCTAGCATCTGGCTTGTTTTTATGTTATGGACACTGGATCATGCAACTGATCCTGTTTCCCTATTTGCATTGACTGCTAGGAAGCTCCAGATCAGATTTGCAGCCCAACTTCATTCCATTCTTTTTGCTCCACTTTTTCAATTTAGTTATGCCTTATCTATTTATCCTATAAAATTTTGTACATTATTTACAACTCTTTTGTACAAGGCCATGTATAAACACATACATATATACATATACACACACACATACATATATATATATATACACACACACACACACACATACATACATTCATATGCACAAATCTAAAAGTGCTATGGCCAAATTACAAAAACAGTACAGGCAATAAGAGTTTCATGTACACTTAATTGAAATTAGTGAAACTCTTGTCCCCTGTTAACATTATGTCTTGTTAAAATTTATAAGTAATCCAGTTTTCCTGCTTCACATTTTTATTAAGGAAATTCATTTTCAACTTGCCAGAAACCTGAATTTCTTTATTCCTCATAAGAGGAGGCAAGCCTTTTGATTTATATGGAACAACTTCTCCATCTATTGGCACAATTTAATATTGCAAATAATATCTTGTTACTCTGTGGAGATTTTTTCCCCTATTAAGCCTCTCAGAAAGTTTTCACTAATTAAATATACCTCCTGCCTTAAGCTCTTTGCCTTTAGGAGTTAATAAACTTATAGGTATTAAATTCATGAACTATCACAAGGAAGCTTCCAGAAGCTTCCTGGATCACCCTCTCCGGCTTCTAGGGGAAGTCAAGCCAAATTTTTCAAAATAAGATATAAAGACAGGAAGCAGTATTGTGCAAAGACAATCTAGAATAGCCTAGGATATGATAACCATTTTAAATTGTGTTTAAGAGCTGAGTGAAATATTGGAAATACCAACATTTCAATTCTCACTTTGTAATAGTTTATAAGCGACAAAACATATAAGTACACAAAAGAGCCAATCGATTGTATAAGTACGTATCATAGACAAATACCGAATATTGAGATTGAACCAGACTCACCACACCTCACCCAACGACAAACTCTACATTCAAGGAATTCATGCCCCTCATCTCTCAAGGTAATCCTGCCTTCTCTTAAACAAAGTACATCACCCTTCAAATTCTTCAAACCATAAAATGTTCTCAAAGTCTCTGTGATATTCCGATCATTATAGGACTCTGTATATCCGTAGTGAATTCATTTATTTAGACATCTCTTGTGTTCTTACCTTACAAACCTGAGCTTAAAACCCAACTTTTCCACTTATGTAAAGTGTGAATCCTTGAGCAAGTTACTTTTACCTTCATGACTTTCTTTCTTCATGTGTAAATGCAAATAACAGTAATTCCCTCGTAGGATTGTTGTGAAGATTAAACAAAATGTTTTAAAAAATATCTAGCACCTAGTAGACAATAAATGGTAGGCTTTAGTAGTAATAACAGTTGTTGTAAGAAGAAGAAAAGGCTTTGTCATAAGTCCCTTGATCTCTCAGTCCTTATGTTGAATCTCTGGCATAAAGAGGACCTGGAAGCAGGGAGGTTCGCAAACAGAAGAAATAGTGAGGATCTTTGTGAAGACTAGGAAGCTCCCTACAGGAACAAGAAACAAATGAGAGGCGCAGATCCCTTCTTCCCCCTGCAGGTTTCCAGTCTCCCCCTAGCACCCCCCCATTGGTGGGGCCTCACAGGGAGCACCCAGCAAAGCAGAAATGGAGTGTGCTGGGTCCCAGCCACAGGGACACAAGGTACAAGGCAGACGGTGGCCTTGGAGCTGAGAGATAATAGCTTTTCACTAAATAGGACCAGTAGAAAGTTTCTGGAGTTCTGGTTTCTGGTCCCACATGTAAGGAGCTTAGAAGTCAGCACTCTCTCCTAAAAAAGCTGGACACGCTGAAAAATCAATAATTCTTAAATCCATAAGAGAAGTGAGGTCACAGGTCAAACCACTGCCCCCAAAATTGGAGAGACAAACAGGCAGATACAGAGAATCACAATTTGCCAGAGCAGAAGTCTGCAATCTGAAACCCCCGTGGGAAGCAAAAAATCTTAACAGTAATTGATGGAGTGCTGGAGGCTCAGGATGGACAAGTCTGAAAGTGGAAGCCAGTCACAGAGGGGTCCCACACTGTTGTGAGTTTTACCTCCCGGAGCCCTACCAGGTGCTCACAGTGACTATCAGAGATAAAAAAAAAAAATCCCCTCAGCCGGGCGCGGTGGCTCATGCCTGTAATCCTAGCACTCTGGGAGGCCGAGGCGGGTGGATTGTTTGAGCTCAGGAGTTCGAGACCAGCCTGAGCAAGAGTGAGACCCCGTCTCTACTGAAAATAGAAAGAAATTAACCGGACAACTAAAAATATATAGAAAAAATTCGCCGGGCATGGTGGCACGTGCCTGTAGTCCCAGCTACTCGGGAGGCTGAGGCAGGAGGATCGCTTGAGCCCAGGAGTCTGAGGTTGCTGTGAGCTAGGCTGATGCCACAGCACTCACTCTAGTCCGGGCAACACAGACTCTGTCTCAAAAAAAAAAAAAAAAAAAATGCCCTCATGCTCCTGTAGGAAATATGCCAGGGCAATCTGTTCCTCTTAACAAAGCCTGCCCTCCGGAGAAACCATCGTACCAGAGTATGACTTGCTGGGGTTTTATCTGGGGGAAAGGAAATGCTCAGCCTCCTCTAGCCATAGAGAGATTAAAAAAAAAAAAATGCTGAGGAACACTGGTTAAGTTCACAGTTCAGGGGCACAGGGGCACGATCAGATTGGGGTCTGATCGTGGGACTATAGAACACTTCCCCTCGCCAACACGTTCAACTGCATCATTAAAGGCCTACTTGCTGCAGTTCCTTTTAGCCAGTACGTCACGTCCACCACTCAACAAAAAAACTATAAGGCATATTGAAAGGCAAAAACACAGTTTGGAGATACTGAACAAGCATCAGAAATAGAATCAGCTATGGCAGGAATGTCAGAATTATCAGACCAGGGATTTTTTTAAACTATGATTAATATTCTAAGGGTTCTCATGGACAAAGTAGATAACATGCAAGTACAGAAGGGCAATGTGAGCCAAGAAATGGAACTTCTAAGAAAATATCAAGAAGAAATACTAAAGATCAAAATTTCTGTAACAGAAATGAAGAATGCCTTGATGGGCTCAGTATACTGGATACGGTTAAGGAAAGAATCTCTGAGCTTGCCTATATGTCAATAGAAACTTCAAAAACTGAAAAGCAAAGGGAAAAACCCGAATATTTAAGAACTATGGGACAACTGCAAAAGGTGTAACATGCACATAATGGGAATACCTCTGGGAGAAGGAAGAGAGAAAGAAACAATGTTTGAAGCAATAATGATGAGTATTTTCCCCAAATTAATGTCAGGCACCAAAGCACAGATTTGGAAAGCTGAGATAACACTAAGCAAGATAAATGCCAAGAAAAAAACTACACATAGGCATGTCATATACAAACTTCGGAAAATCAAAGATGAAAAACTCTTGGCCGGGTGCGGTGGCTCACGCCTGTAATCCTAGCACTCTGGGAGGCCGAGGCGGGCGGATCATTTGAGCTCAGGAGTTCGAAACCAGCCTGAGCAAGAGCGAGACCCTATGTCTACTAAAAAAATAGGAAGAAATTAGCTGAACAACTTAAAATATATATAGAAAAAATTAGCCAGGCATGGTGGCACTTGTGTGCAGTCCCAGCTACTTGGGAGCCTGAGGCAGGAGGATTGCCTGAGTCCAGGAGTTTGAGGTTGCTGTGAGCTAGGCTGACACCACGGCACTCTAGTCTGGGCAGCAGAATGAGA
>CAUYSK010017107.1:0-14544 GCA_963575035.1 Avahi laniger | reverse complement strand
ATCACAACTTTGCCACTAGAATTAGAAGTCAGTGAGTTCCAGGGCTTTGAAGATCCCCTTTTATACAGAGGAACATTGGCCTCAATGCTAACATAAGGACTGAGCCAATGAGGGGAAGAGAAATTACCCCAAATATTTGGATTTGTGCTAGACTAATGCACACATCTTACATACACACACACACCCTCTCTTTACTTGCCACTATTCCAAGGTGATGGAAACTCTAAGTTGTTTATCACATTTTCATAGTTTATGTGGCCCATCCTTTGTTTCCTTATTTTTTACAATAGATAATCTTTTTTACATTGTGGAAAATAGGTTCGTATATACTATTTTGGAGAGACTCTAAATGCTGGGGGAAATCAAGGTAAGTTGTTTACTCTTCATTTTACAAAATCTTTACATCATTCAGGTATATTATATCATGCTGACAGCATTATGTCTTTATAAAATCAAATCGATTATCATTCTAAGTATTTATTACATCATTAAAACTCTGTATCTAATTTTCATCCAACTGGTTTTATGAAGACCTCCTGTACCTTTTGGGGTTTATCATCACTGGTAGCTAAATATTATGGAAAGATGCCAAGAAGGTCAAGAAGTGCTCAGACTGGAAAGCGGAAGGTCCTGGGCCCGACTGCATCCTGGAAGACGATTATTAATCAAACACACCACAACCAGCGAGAAAATCACACAACACTAACATCGTCCGTTATCCTTGTCTGAGGCACAATTGCTGACTTACGATTTTTGTCACCTTTTATTGTCACCTCAGTGACAATAACTCTCTGCTATTGTCCAAGATAAAGAGGGTGTCGTTTATTTGCTGTATATGCTCCCATTTTCTATATTTTTCCATCTACCTTGCAAAAAAGATCGTAATCGGAGCACAGTTGTTGTTGTCCTTTGCTTTGTCTTAAAAGAAAAGAGGCTGGAGAAGGACCAGCTTTTTGATGGTGACACGAAGGCGAGCAAACAATGTTTAACTACCGTGAGTTTCTCTGATAATTATCTAACACATAACGTAAACCATAAACAACACCTTATTGTGGGGAGGGGAACATGAATCTTGAAAAATAGAAGAAAATATAGTTTTATATACAAATGAGAGAAACTTCCAGACAGAAAACATCACTGCAGTAATCAGGCTGTGTTGTTTGTAATTTAAGTAAAAAATTATTTAAGAAAAAATTTTAAGTAACTTTATATTCTCATTTCTTGAATGCTGTGGTCTCCTCCACAAGCCCAAAGATATGTTAAAAGTCTTTAAAAAAAAAACAATAAAACCCAGAAAATGTACTCTTAGCAATAGACAATGCCAATGTTTTAAAAATTGGATTATGACAATTATTTATTGTTTATTTGCTTTTATATTGCTTGTGGCTCTCTGCAATTGTCACTGCTTCCTTGCTTTTCTTTAGTGTCAAACGCGCTGGGGGTATCCTGACGTCTGCTGCCTCCTTCTGGGTCTCCTCGCAGATGCACCTCCTGGCCTCGAGATAACGAATATCTTCTCCCACCTGGTTTCCTAGCAAAAGTGAACCTATTTTCTGCTGCCTAAATGGTTTCTTCCCATCTTTCCAATCACATGGAAGAAGAAAATCCATGTAGGCTCCAGTGACCCTTTAGTCTTTCTTCTAAGTATTTTTCAGTATGTCAAACCGGATGGTTTGGGATTTTTTCATAAAGACTTTGTGAAATCTTTCGTAAAGTGGCAAGTAAAGTGTGTGTGTGTGTGTATTACATATGTGCATATATTCAAAATTTGCCTTAATTTCCAAATGAAATTACAAATGTGTTTGTGTGTGTGTGTGTGTGTGTCCGTCCTGTTGAGGGAGATACGCTATGGAGCAATAGACAGTACTGAAACCTTTGTCAGAAAGGTTGTACCTAGAACACTTACCACAGTACTTTGCACATAAGTACAACAGCTGTGGTATTCAAGGGGGCTGAAACGTGAGCAAGTTTATTCTTGGGACACTTGGGTGGTGTGGTGCTGTAGCAATATCAAGGCCACAAGGAATAGTCATAACTTTGCCAGAAGAATGCATCTGTGAATCCTAATAATTATAGTAGTATCATATATATAATGTAGTGCTTTTTGATACAAAAAAATGTATCTATACTTAGCAATTAACTTTCAAAACCAATATACAATCATTATCACCACCTACCACACGATCAAAGGAAGTTTACAGAGCGTAGCAGCCTGCTGGCTCTGAGCATCACCCGCTGCCAGTCAGGCAGGAGCAGCCGGGAGACGCACTTCCAGGCAGCGGCTTGGGGACCTCGGAGGGAGGCACCGGACTCACCACAGCCTGCAGCCAAGGAAACAAGCACAGCCGAGGTCACAGAGACGGAGACTGCACATTTATATCCACTCTGATTTCTGCTCCCAAGTAATATAGACGACAAACCCTGGGCATCAAGTCAGATGAATCTGAATTTGAATGTTTGCTTCACAACTTTGTGATCCTGAGCAAGTTACATAAATGCTTTGACCTTCAGTTGTCTGTAAAGATGAAGAAAATACTGCATCCTCTCAATATTTTTGTGAAGCCTAAGTAAAATAGCATAGTTCTTTACGTAAGCAAATAAGTAAATATTCTTTGCACAGTGTCTACTAGACCTAATAGTAGCTAACATTTCTTAAAATTTTACTAGGTATCTTACAAGATCATTTCATTTAATCTTCATAATCATCTCATAAGACATATTAGTCTGTTCTGGCTTCCATAACAAAATACCACACATTGGGTGGCTTTTTCTGACAGTGTTATTATAGAAGCTGGGAAGTCCAAGACCAAGGTGCTGGCAGATTTGGTGTTTGGTGAGGGCCCATTTCTTGGTTCCTAGATGGCATCTTCTTGCTGTGTCCTCACGTGATGGGGGGAGAGGGAGAGAGAGAAAGAGAGAGAGACAGAGAGAGAGAAAGTCCTCTTCTTATAAGGGCACTAATCCCACAATGAGGGCCCCACCCTCAGGACCTAATCATTTCCCAAAGGCCCTACCTCCTAATAACATCACCTTGGGCGTTAGGATTTCAACATATGAGTTTGGGGGTGGGGGAGACATAAACATTCAGTCCATAACATGAGGCATAGCTATTATGATGCTCATTTTACCAATAGGACTTGCATTTCTCAGACAAGAACATTAAGGCACAGAGAGATGGAGTGACTAGCCCATTGTTCACACAGCTTCTGCGTGGCAGAGGCTGGTGGGAAGCCTGTCAATTTTCAATGCCCATGAGTGTGCCCACTCTACTACTCTGCCTCCCTTCCACATAGTTTGCATGCAGCCTGGTCTGGTGGCATATCCTGGCTGTGTCTCTGAGTAGCTATACAAGGTAAGTTTTGGACTAGCTGAAAGTCAGTGTTCTCAACTGGGGACAGCAGAAAATGATAAAACCTATCTTGTGTGTTAGCATGAGTCTTGAATGCAGTGATGCAATACAATGTTTAACATAATGCCTTGCTCATTGTACGTACTCAATAAAAGTTAATGATAATTAGTGAGACCGCCAATATTTAAAGTTACCTTTCAAACATTTTTAAGACTACAAAAAGTAATACTCCACTTTCCCCCAAACTCGGCTTAATCATATTCTCCAGACACCAAATCTGCCAGCACCTTGATCTTGGACTTCCCAGCTTCTATAATAGAATTGTCAGAAGCACTCAATAAAAGATAGCAATCATTATTGCTGTCATTGCACCACACCACGTCTTAAATTTAAGAGATGTGCTTCTAGCTTGCCCTGCACTGTCCTGGAAAAACTGGAGAAAAATGGAAATTTTGACAAATTGAATACAATCACACATAGTACACAAGTACTTAATATGATTTTTAAGTAGTGGGAGTGGTTGATTTTTGGAGGTTGGTATAATGAAACCTGGTGATAAAAATTAGCATAGGTATCTTGAACTCTAACTTTGCTCAAAATGATTTTTTTTTTTTTTTTGGATACAGAGTCTTGCTCTGTCACTTGGGCTAGAGTGTGAGGTGATTATAGCTCACAGCAACCTCAAACTCCTGGGCTCAAGCGATCCTCCTGCCTCGGCCTCCTGAGTAGTGGGAGTGCAGGCGTGCATCACCAAGTCCAGCTAATTTTTCTATTTTTTGTAAAGACGGGGTCTCACTCTTGCTCAGGTTGGTCTCTAACTCCTGGCCTCAAGCGATCCTCCTGCCTCAGCCTCCCAGAGCTCTAGGATTACAGGTGTGAGCCACAGTGTCTGGCCTCAAAATGGTATTTAAGATATTTTATGTTAATATATATACACAATACACTAATAGGTATATATACTCATTGTAAAATACTCAACAATGTAGAAATGTGTGGAGTGAAAAGTGACAATCTCCCGTAAGCCCCTGTGCTCCAATTCCTTCCCTAGTGACAAGCACTTTTCATCACAGAGAATATGATTAAGCCTAATTTTGGGGAAAGTGGAGTATTATTTTTTGTAGCCTTAAAAACGTTTGAAAGGTAACTTTAAAAATGATTACTCAAGTGTAGCTAGCTAGTTTTTTCAGACACTGTGACATTCAGTCTTCTAGTGAGTTAAAGAAAAACAGCAGAAGCAGTTGGAGATTTTGCTTTTCTCAAGGATGTGCAAAAAAGTTACCTTACAGTTTCTCCCTAAAGCAATCCCACAAGCATTCAGGAAGGCCACTGTGCAATTTCAACTTCATTATTGTTTCAGATGCCATCCCATTCAAAGTGACTCAAGCCAAGGCCATTTATTAGAGCCAAATGTCAAGATTAGATCAGTGACAATCAAGGCTGGAATCCTGCCTCCCTGTGCTGAAGTCAGGCTCGTCCTTCCCAAGCCCAGGAAGGTGGACTTCCCAGACTGGGTAGAGTGTGGGTGTATTAAGAGTGGTGAGCTAATAGGTGCCAGGAAAAACTGTTTTCCCCACTGGCCTCTTTTTACCGCCTTCTTCTCTTCTCTAGTGATAAGGAAGTCTTTGTGCCATAGAATACAGAAGCAGCAACTTGGCTGGCAAATTAAGCATTGCAGTGATGCTAGGAGAGGCAGAGGATACCAGCAGGTGAAAAGCTTGCTTGTATTTCAGCTCTGCCGTGCTATAAAGAACGTAAAAGTCCTGCGAAGAATTTATGGCTGCCCTTCCTTCACGGATCCAGTACTAACATCAACGTGATTTTAAGAACTTTTCAGAGCCTTGTTGAGCTGAAGCTGAGACCTTGGAGAAGAAGACTTAGGAATAGAAGAAATCAAAGCAAATGAAGATGAAAGAGGAAGAGGAAAGCAGAGGTGAGGGAGCACCCCATGTATAAAAGGCATTTTGACACAAGGAAAGAAACCTTGGATGCTCAGAGACAGCTGGTTTTCTCTTGGGTGTGGGCTTAGCCCAAACAGCCTTCCAGACACTGCAGAGCATCACCGAGGAGCTGGATACATAGCATCCTTTACAGTCATGCCCACAAACAGATAACAATCCTTGCCGTCTGAACTTTAAACTGATACGAAGGACAACTGATCCCTGTACGTGATAAAATGTAATAATTCTCAGCGGGAATGTGTGGTTGAAAAATTTGCAAATATTAAAGAAGGAGGCAAACCTACAATCACATAGACAAATAGTCACTCTGCCATGAGGTGATGTTTTATGTTAAGACGCTTGATATTCAAGGAAAATGAACCATGTTTAAGATACAGAACCAACTGCTCAAATAAAAGGCAAATGTATTGCTCATGGTACACACATAAGTATAAACTGCATCCCACAGTGTGGACATACATTTGGTCTGTTTCCTATTAGAGGCAGAATAAAGGCATTTGCTGACTCACTGTGTGTGCAGAAGAGTTAGCATAGCGGGCCCGATGTTCTCCTTTGAAAGGCCCACTGGGAAAGCTGGCCCTTGCCTGGTGTCTGGGAACTTAGAATTGGGAGTGGTCCTGCCATTCTTGAAATGATAATAACAAGCTCGATGTGGTTAAACTGTTCATATAAACCATGTGGTTTGTGCTGAACACCTGCTTTCTTTCTGGGAGTCTGGAATTTGGATATATCCTGCACAAGGGGTGCCTACAAACCCACTCCCCAATAAAAAAGACTCTGGGCCCTGAGGCTTTAATGAGCTTCTCTGGTTGGCAACATTTTGTTCGTGGTTTTATATCTCATTTTGGGGGAATTAAGCCTATTTCGTGACTGTACTGTGAAAGGGCCCCGAAAGCTTGCACTTGGTTTCCCTCTTACTTTGCCCTGATGCGCTTTTCACTTCCATGATTTTGCCTGGAGTCCTTCCGCTGTACTGAGTCGTAGCCACGAGCACAGCTACATGCTGAGTCTGTGGGTCCTCGTAGGGAATCATCGAGCCTGGAGGTCTGATGGGAGCCCTTGGCCCTCTGTGGCATTCAGCCTCCCGAGGAGCCACATCTTTACATCTGGCAAGAGAATCTTTAAAATCTCATAGAAAAGAAGAAACTTCACATGCCAGACAGACACTGTTCTCCATTCATTTCCCCCTCTAAGAGCATGCGGCTCTGCCTCTAGTAGGTCTCTGCTGACGGCTTGCCCATGGGTGTGACTGGGCAGTTCTGCTGCTCTGAACCAGCTGTAGCTAATTGAACCAAGGGTGGACACCTGACCCAAGCTGGTTCCACCAAGTTTTCTTTCCCCAAATTGGAACGAGGGTACTGAGAGACTAACAGTTGGACACTGGAGGAGAGCTGAGGATCGTAAAGACCATTTCTTTCCGCCTGCCCTTACCCTGCCTAACTAGACAGCTCAGCTTAAGGGCCTGTCTTTGGGGGGATTTCAGTACCCCTAAACTAGCTTATGTCCCCCTGCTTTGCAGAACTCCTTATTTGCCCCGCCTTAACATTCATCCATATCATTGAAATTGCCCAATCAAAATCTCCTTCCCCTCTCCCCCATAAGGCAGAAAGGGACCATGTCTAGATTGTTTGCTCTTGTACATTTTAAGGCTGTTATTGGCCAAGCTCAAATTAGAAACTAAACAAATACTTGTGAATAAATAATTCAACAATGTCTGTCCTCAGGGCCCATCCTGGGTGAAACTCTTGCAAGGTCTTTTCTGCTACAAATAGAAATCTCAGGATTGATTCACCTTTGCAGTGAATTTCCTACATCTATACATTTTGTACATAGAGATTTTTTTTTAATTTCAAACTGAAAGTGTTAATTTTTTTTTCAGAAAAAAAGTGATCTGGGGTCTAGCTCCACAAAAATTATACCATGGCTGGGAAATATTTTAGCTGATATTCTAAAGTCAACATTGGGGATTTTCAACTTTTTGAAGTATAGCTAATAACCTTTAAAACAAGTGAAAAAGAACATACTAGAGAATGTATAGCTCTAACATGTAAGGAGAGACAGGGAGTAGCTGTGGGTAAATTTAAGTTTATAAACTAAATTATGTGGAATTCTTTTACAGGCATCCAATGATTGCAATGGAATGGCAATCCCTTGTGCCCAATGTACCAGGCTCCATCCTGAAATTTACCATGGAAATGCGTCTAAGCCTTTCATTGATAGATATGAGTGCTGTGTGGACTTAGGGGCATCTCCTGGGCAGGAAGTGCAGAGCAGCCTCGTCTCTTCTCATTAGGGTGAGCTGTACTTTTGATCCCAAGGAAACCCAGAACCTTGGCTTCTAGGGCATCACTCAGAGGAGTGGATCAAACATATCATGTAAAAGTTTCCTCTATAAATCTTTAACTTGTAATTCTGTTCTTACCCCTGTTGGATTATTTCAGTTCCCTTTTGCAATTTCATTTCTTCGTCTAACAACATTTATTTAGCTTCTGTTATGACCAGGCACAGGGGATATAGCAACAAACAAGACACACAGTCCCCGAATGTCATGAGGCTGCTCTCCAGTAGGAAAGGCAGAAGCAAATAAGTGGGACATAAACAGGATGAATTTACAAAGAAAAATTTAAAGTGTGATGTGAAAAAAATATGACTCCTAAGATTAGAGTTGGAAAAACAACAGTTTTACACGGTGCGTAAAGACGTACAGGAGAAGAGTGCTGCTGTGCGCATCGCTTCTTAGCATAATATTTCTAATAAGGTCTCGTGGTTTTTACAGTAACGGAGAACAGCAAATTATACTTCAACCATAGGCAAAATTAAGTTAACTCATGCTGTGATTATTAACCTTCTAAAGCAATTGCTTAAATATTAATTGATGGTGAGGAGTCAGGATACAGAATTGTGCTGCCAGACTCCAGGGAGAACCACCCATAACTTAATGGCGATTTACCATCTAATATAATTAAGTTTGATTTTTCTATTCCAGGACTGTAGCCAAATAATGCCTTCCTTTGCCACTGCTGATGATGCATGTCTGAGAAATGCTGTTTATCATTACTGAGTTATTTCATTAAATTTATTGAGATAACATTTCCTTCACAATGAACACAACCAGTTATAATTACTGGTTATCTTTTTTCTTCTAGAATTTCAAAATTTTAGCTCGCATTAAATTACATAATTGACATGTCAACAATAATGTCACACAATGCCTTCTTTCCATTTAAACAAAATTTTTTTGTGAAAAATGGGACTGTATTGTCTGTCCGAATTTAGTGTTTTCTCTATTATAGAAAATGTTTTAAAAATAGCTCCCCAGACTTATAATTTTTAGTTTACATTTCATCACCCTGTAATGGGGTGAGGCTGGGGAATAGAAGGGACCACATTCCTGTTCGTCCTGCCGCAATGCACCCTTCGCTCAAGGCCGGGACCTCCCTTTCTGTGGCTGGACTCGCCAGTGACATTTAATCTAGCACAGAAGGGCGAAAAAGAAGTGGCCCCTAATTGCTAAATGACGCTCATCACCTATAACATTTCACCAGCCTTTTAACCTATATCAACACCATTTTCTACTCAAATCTGCCCTAATATACCACTGCGCTGGGGAGCCTGGAAAGATGTTTGAAAATTTTTGCCACTTTTCCCAAGGGTAAGAACAGAGTCCTAGTCCTCCAGGTACAGCAGTGAAGCTCTGCTTGGTTCTGCCCTCTCTTCTGCTCCTGGTTCAGCCACCGCGCCCTGTCTACCCCCTAGGTCCTGTCCCCTCTCCGGCAGTTCTCAGTTGTTTTTCCCTCGTTCTCGTTTTCAGCGCGCCCAGCTCCTCCTGCCTTCAAATCCACCTACTTGTACAGGGGAAGAGGGAGATAGGGAAAAAACAGCAGAGCGGTGCACTCCATTAAGAAAAGGAGTTATTTTGAGAATTTAGACAAAGGCAGGACTTTGAACCTCAGAAACGACAGGCATTCTCTGCACTTATTAACAAGTGTGTGGCTGACAAATGGCCATACGTGTCCCTTTTCAGTCCTTAGTGTCATCCTCACTCTCTGGGATACAAAGTTCCAATAAAAACAGAGACACTTAAGCCTGAAGCATGAAAAAGAACCTGCCAAAATGATTATGCTGATATCGCTAGAAACAATAAAAAGAAAAATTGAGAGATCTTTACAAATGAAGAAGAGAGCAACGTCACGTCATTAATTCTAATTCAGGTTGAGCCAAATTCAACATTCTCATTGAAATTCCTGAGACATCTTTGTAATGTATGGTGCTTCCAAGGCTAGAGAGAAATATGCCCGCAATTAATTTTCAAACATCAAGGGATTGATTATTGTGTTTGTGGATTACTCGGGCCCATTTTCAACCTGCTTTGGTCCACTGCTTGCACACACCTCACAAAAAGAGATGAAGCTGGGAAATGGATGTGTAACTCTGAGAGATCTAATGGGGACATAGATGAAATATATCGCTACATGAATATTTAGGATGAGCTTCAGTTTCCATTATTCATATTCGCCATTATTACTGGTAATTGAGAATTGGTTCAAAGTAATAAGTCACAGAATAGCACTGAAGTGATCAAGGAATTAGCTCTTCTCTTTGGTCGTGTGCGTCTGGAAAACTCATTTTCCATACACTATCTTTCTCTGACCTTGAGAAGAAGCTTTATCTTTTTAATGTGGACTCTTTCCTGTGAATTTAAATGTGCCTTTAAAGTCTAAAAGATTATTAAAATGGAACATGAGTCATCCAACTCTATAGGCTTTTCTAGGATGTCAACATGGGAGGTATAAGTTGAACAGTCACAAACAGAGAATGGGTTTTATACTTTTTCAGTGATAGAGGAAAATCTCAATTTGGTGCAGTTAAATGACACAAGAAGGAGTGAGGAAACTTTCCCTTTATAACACTGCAACCTGCGTGGGGAGCTTAGAGGTCTCTCCTCTGGGTGAAGGAAACTTGAGTCCTTTGCCATTGAAGTTGGGACTATCCACACGTGGTGGTTTGGACAGGCTGAGCCAAGTCTGAAGGCAGAGGCAGCCATCATTCCTACTGAGCAGTCAAAGGGCAAGGTGCAGGCATCTGTGGGCAGGATGTCCTCTACAGATGTCTACGGAACAAGTTCCTAGCAGAGCTGCTCAGTGCAGGCAATGTGTGGAACTCTGTGCAATCGATACTTTTATAGATAGAATGTGCACCCCAAAAATTCATACATAGAAGTCACAACCCCCAATGTGACTGTATTTGGAAATAGAACTTTTAAGGAGATAATTAAAGTTAAATAAGATCGTAATGGTGGCCCCCTGTCTTAGTCTACTCGGGGTGCTATTACAAAATACCATAGACTGGGTGGCTTAAACAACAGAAATTTATTTCTCACAGTTCTGGAATGTGGGAAATCCAAGATCAAGGTGGCGGCTGATTCAATTAACAGTGAAGTCTCTCTTCTTTGCTTGCAGATGGCCACCTTCTTAATGTGTCTTCATGTGGTGGAGAGAGAGCAAGCTCTGATGTTTCTTCCTCTTTTTATAAGGACACTAGTCCTATTGGTTCAGGGCCCCGCATTGATGACCTCATTTAATCTTACTTACCTCCTTAAAGCCCTATCTACCAAATCCAGTCACATTGGAGGTTAGGGCTTCAACACATGAATTTTGGGAAGATGGAATTTAGTCCCTAGCAGGCCCTGATCTGATAGGATTAGTGTCCTTATAAAAAAAAGACGCAAGAGAGCTTGCTCTTTCTTTTTCTCTCCATGCACACACACCAACGAAAGGCCATGGGAGAAGCCAGGAAGAGAGCTCTTACCAGAAACCCAATCAGCTGAAATCTTGATCTTGGAATTTCTAATCTCCAAAACTATGAGAAAATAAATGCCTCCTGTTTAAGCCACCCAGTTTATGGTATTTTGTTATGGCAACTCAAGCACGATAATACAGAGATGAATGATTCTGTTGGTGTAGCCCTCAGGTTGAGCACTGGCCGTAGATCTCACAGAGCTGGGCAATCTCCAATGCTGACACCCCTTCTGCCTGCCATTCCTGTAGTCCATGAGTCCCTTGGCCTCTCTCCTCGTCTCTTTCATCTTGCAGCCATTCCAAACTGGCCAACCCTAATCCCCTCCCCCAGAATCATCTGGTTCTCTGTTGATGCTCTTTACATTATTTGTTTCTAGCTGTGTGTTATACCTGCTTTTTTAGGGCATGACCTTTTGATTAATGCATACCTCCTTTTCTCTACAAAGAGGCTCTCTTTTGTAATTTGAATTATCTCTGATGTATATTGTCTCTCATGTGGATATTGACTCTTTCTTTTTGCACTTCTGTCAGAATCCTGTTTCTCCCCAACCCAACACTTGCCTATGGCTAAAAAGGGGAGTATCTGAGTAAAAAATATGTGAATAAAAAAAGTACCTTAGTATATTTGAATATATTATCTCATTTCTTCTGATACTAAATGAAGGAAAAAATCCTGATTTGGAAAGACTTACCAGCTAGAGGAGGCCACATATAAGCACAGAAATGACTATGCCTTACATGGAATGTGGTTAATGCCATAAAAGCAGTTGAATTACCCTGAAATAGGAAACTAATTAAGTCAAGGAAACTTGGGAAATGTTGTACAGAAAATGTGTTATTTAACTTATACTTTGAAGACGGAATAGGAATTTGAAAATGGAACATGATAAAAAAGTCATCCCAGGAGGAAAAGAAAGAAAGAAACAAACAAAAATATAAGAAAAAAGAAAGAAAAATGTGAAAACTATTCATAAATATCTTGTAGAAATTTTTCTATAAATGTGCTCATTGTACTTATTCCTATTCTTTTATTTAAATCAGTTTTATTCCACTTGGAAACAGTTTGTTAGTGCCTCTGTTATTTATTGCTTGTACTTAGAAGTTTAAAGAAAGCTCGTAATTTATTTAAAGCATTCTTATTCAGGTGTTTTATAATATTAATCCCTATTTGTCTTCCTCACATACTAAGTAAATAAAAGCAAGATTTGACTTCATTAAAAGAGAAATGTTTCCACCTTGGCTCAAAATACCACCTATTTTTCTCAGTGAGTGGAGTCTTTGCTATTAGTTTTTTGTTGAAATAGAATCTAAAGCTCTTGATTCAAACACAGGAGAGGCGTGGTCAAACTGTTTTGAGTTACGGGAACAGGAGGATGGTTAATGGGAAATGGTATTGTTGACCCCAAATAAGTTACTGAGGCAAAAATCTCAATCACAGAGGTTTATTAAGCCAAAATTGAGGACCTGTCTAAAAAAAACAAAAACCACAGACAGATCTGAGGCTGTTTTTCTGAAGGGGAATTTGGAAGGTTCAGTATTTAAAGGCATAAAGAAAGGGTAAAAAAGGCAGAGGTGGGGGCTAGTGAGACAAAATGGTACATTCCTGTGAGATCCAGGAAAATTTACACTTTACATAAGATAAGGCAAATGTTAAAAAGAGAAAAAGGGAGTGAAGGAAGCGTCAATTATGTAGATGACCCAGGATAGGTGGCAGAACGCCTGATCCTATCTCTGTTCTGCACGTGTGAAGATAAACTTGCAATTCATTATTAGTGTGGAATCCAACGGACTTGAGCTGTAGGAACTAGACAGAGCCTGCAGACCTAAAGTTTCAATTTGCATGTCCTTGCAGAAGCGAGGAAGGGAGGCCAGCAAGGAGTTTCCTTACTGAATGATCCGTGTGGCTGGGCCTTCACAGGTGCCTGAGGCCTTTACCTTCTCTTTTGTGTAAGGAGTTGAGGGGCGTGGTCTTGAGATTTTTATTTTCTTTTACATTGCCCCCTGTTCTTCAAAAGCTTTTGGAGAAAGCACTGTATAAGACATGAGTTCGTCATCGCATGTTACATCTAATTCCACATTGCTAAGAAGGCTCATTCTTAGGAAATCATGTCCCACATTGAGGAGAAAAATTAAATCAAGAAGGACTAATGCCAAAATTGTAGACAAATAATAAAAATACAAGAAGAATGGGCGTGCTAGAATCTAATAATGGATTTATTATAGTTTCTTCTGAAACTTAATTTTTTCTCTCCAGTTTTCCGTCTTTGCCCAATACAAATCATAGTAAGAACAATGTATTTGCAAAATAAATTCTAATCTTGGCCTGATTATTTGCATGAAGTATAACAATAAATAGTTATTGGCCATATAGGATTTTTTAAAATTGGCTTTGCTAGAACTTTTTTGAGGAATTTCAGATTAGACTTAAAAGCCTCTTGACCCAAGCCAAGGATTTAACTATGCCTTATAGATAACCTGGATGATTGGCTTAATTTCTCTTTTCTCAAGGTCCCAAAGTGACTTGGAGTTTCTGGACCTGTCAGAAAGTGACATTTTTTACTCACCACACATCAGGAAATGTTACAGATGAAGTACCAAGCCAGTGTTTTCAAAGGGCTTTTAATTGGCCCTATAAAGTCAACCTTACTTCCTCGAAGCAGCCTGGGAATTTCTGAAAATATGCCATTCCATCCAAAGCCTTAGTAAAACAACCAGTGTTCTGTTATAAAAGAAAACAGATTCTTATTGAACTTATGCAAATAACCATATTGCCATCAAATAAGAATCCTTGCAAACAGTTTCCAAATTCTGGAAAAATCAGAGAGAAAAATAAATGCTTCACATTTTGCTCACAAAAATATACTTCACCAATTTGTTGTAAACTATAAATATATTAAAAGGAAGTAGAAAGTTTTCTTGAGTTCTGGAAAACAAAATACAAAAAGAATCAGCAATGTTTTAACAAAAAGTCATAAAAAATTAATTTAGTCCCATGTAATTTTTTGTCTTATTTCAGATGGGGTTAGCAATCTACATCAGCTTTTTAATTAAAGTTCTGAAAGTTTGTTTTGTTTTGTTTTAATCCAATGGTATAATTTCCAAAGTTATTAAGAACTTATACATTAGAGTACTTGTCGTCAGGTGTGGTGGCTCACGCCTGTAATCCTGGCACTCTGGGAGGCCGACGCGGGTGAATCGCTCAAGGTCAGGAGTTTGAGACCAGCCTGAGCAAGAGCAAGACCCCGTCTCTACTAAAAAATAGAAAGAAATGACCTGGACAAGTAAAAATATATATATATGGAAAAAATTAGCCAGGTATGGTGGCGCATGCCTGTAGTCCCAGCTACTCGGGAGGCTGAGGCAGGAGGATCGCTTGAGCCCAGGAGTTTGAGGTTGCTGTGAGCTAGACTGACGCCATGGCACTCTAGCCCAGGCAACA
>CAUYSK010017106.1:0-25836 GCA_963575035.1 Avahi laniger | reverse complement strand
TGGTGTTATCAGAGTTCACTGCAACCTCAAAGTCCTGGGCTCAAGTGATCCTCCTGGCCCGGCCTCCTGAGTAGCTGGGATTACAGACATGCTCCACCATGCTCAGCTAATTTTTCTAGTTTTTGTAAATGGGGTCTTGCTAAGTTGCCCAGGCTGATCTCGAATTCCTGGCCTCAAGTGATCCTCCTGCCTCAGCCTCCCCAGTAGCTGGGACTACAGGTGTGCACCACTATGCCCAACTAATTTTTGTATTTTTTGTAGAGACGGAGTCTCAGTCTTGCTCAGGCTGGTCTCGAACTCCCGACTTGAAGCAGTCCTCCCACCTGGGCCTCCCAGAGTGCTAGGATTATAGGCATGAGCCACCGTGCCCGGCTTATACTTTGTTTTATAATTGTGTAGTCCTGATTGTTCTTGGAAAGTTATTTGCAAGGTTTCTTTGAGGTCTAGGATGAAGATGTGTTCCTCCAGGGAGGATTTTTTTTTGCTTTATTCAAGTGCCTAGAGATTTAACCTGTTACTGCTTTAAACTGCTAAATTTATGGCTTACATATTATTTGTTTGGTTTGTTATTTTGTTTGCTTCTTTCAAACACCAGGAGATAATGATTTGGATTGTGTTCACATTTTTCATGGGAGCCCCCAACCCTTGCACTGCCAAGGCAACTTCCTTGCAGGCTCCTCAAGGTGGGGGAAACTTTCTTCTGGTTTATCCTTTCATTGAGAATGTAGCCCTTGAGAGGTCCAACTTGAAGTGGCAAGTGTTTCTTACTGAACCTTCTACCCTGGGTGGGCTTTGGTCTGTGACTGTCTGCTTGACATCATGGTATCCTGGAAATGGAAATTCAAGATCACCAGGGACCCTTAGGCCATATATGACTTTGGTGCTTCTTTTACCTGTCTCATGTTCTTAATTTCCCCTGGTAGATCCCTAATATTTTATCAAGTCTTAAGTGCTTTTAATTTTTTTTTAATATATTTTATCCTATCTTTAGTTTTTTTCAAGGGATGGTTGGTTCAAACATCCTAAGCTGTCATATTTCTAGAAATGTTTTTGAATCTTTCGACCCTTGGCAGATATTTATTGCATATATGGCAGATGATTAATTTTAATATTGCAGTTTCAGAGATACATTCTCCTCATTTAGTAAGTGTATTGTGATGAATGAGTGAACTGTTGCATTTGGTGGGGTCAGAATGTTGATCTTAAGTAAGACTCTACTCATAGATTCGCAAACTAAGTTCCTTTGTCAGAATCATTTATGTTAGTTTCTTTTACTTTTATTTTGTAAAATGAAAATGTTAAACAAGTCGCCCATGGTGAGTCACACCTATAATCCTAGCACTTGGGCAGGCTGAGGCAGGAGGAGCACTTAAGACCAGGAGTTTGAGACCAGCCTGGGCTACAAAGGAAGACCTCATCTCTTTAAAAAAAAAAAAAAAAAATTAGCTGGGCATGGTGGCATACAACTGTAGTCCCAGATCCTTGGGAGGCTGAGGTGGGAGTATTGCTTGAGCCCAGGAGTTCCAAGCTGCAGTAAGCTATGATCGTGCCACTGCACCCCAGCCTGAGTGACAGAGACCCTGTCTCTTAAAAAAAAAAATAGAAAATGTTAAATGGCTTTTCCTGATAAAGAGATATATTATGCTGAATATGAAAGTTCGACAATTCAGAAGTGGTAAAATAGAAAGTCTCCTCCAAAAGAACTGTTCCTAAAGAGTGCAGTGAGCAAGGATTTCTAGACCTTTTATATACACACACACACACACACACACACACAAACACATATAGTAGAGTTCCACATTTCCATTTTATTAATTTAATGTCCTGTAAACATTTGTATTCTATAAATAGTACTGTAATGAATATCCTTGTACATTCTTCTATACTTATGCATTTTTTTCTTTCAATAAATTCCCTAATTGTAATTCCCAAGTCAAAGAGTATGGTCATTTGAAAATGTCATCACTGGCCAGGTGTGGTGGCTCACTCCTATAATCCTAGCACTGTGGGAGGCCGAGGCAGGAGGATTTCTTGAGCTCAAGAGTTTGAGACCAGTCTGAGCAAGAGTGAGACCCTGTCTCTACTAAAAATAGAAAAATTAGCCAGTCATGGTGGTGTGCACCTGTAGTCCAGCTACTCAGGAGGCTGAGGCAGGAGTATCTCTTGAGCCCTGGAGTTTGAGGTTGCTATGAGCTATGATGACTCCACTGGACACTATCCAGGGTGACAGAGTGGGACCCTGTCTTAAAAAAAAAAAAAGAAAAAAAAATGTCATCACAGGCCTGGTATGATGGCTCACGCCTGTATTCCCAGCACTTTGAGGGGCTGAGGCAGGAGAATTGCTTGAGCTCAGGAGTTCAAGACCAGGCTGGACAACATAGTGAAACAAAAAATTTAAAAATTAGCCAAATGCGGTACACCTGTAGTCCTAGCTACTCAGGAGGCTGAGGCTGAATTGAGGTTGCAGTGAACTAGGATTGTGTCAGTGTGCTGCAGCCAAGGCCACAGAATGGAAGCCTGTCTCTATTTAAAAAAAAGAGAAATGAGGTCTCTCTATGTTGCCCAGGCTGTACTTGAACTCCTGGGCTCAAGCTATCCTGCCTCAGCCTCCAGAATACCTGGGACTATAGGCTGTGCCACCATGCCCAGTGATTTCTCTGTATCTCATTAAAGCTTGTTCAGATCCTTTACATTTTTGCTTGTTTGTAATTTTATCTTTTTTGCTTTATGTTGACTTTTGCCATTTAGACCTTAAAAAAAAATTTGTAGTAGTCAAATTTATCAATTTTTCCTTTATGACTTGTGTTATTCTTATATGTTCCTGTATAATTTATATTTTTTTACGTCATGTTCAAGAAGTCCTTCACTCTTAGAAAGTTATAAAAAACATTTATGTTTTCTTCTTATAATTTACATGTATGACATATGATAGAAGGTAGTAACCTACTTTTCCCTTTTTTCTACTACCTACACAAATATCTTACTGTCTTTTTACAAGTTCCCACTAATTTGAAATGTGCTTTAATCACAAATTGTATATCCATATTGTATGGATGTGTTTCTGAATTTGCTATTCTGTGTCATTAGTTAATCTGTCTGCTCCTGTGCCTGTATGATACTACTTTAGTTAATGTACGTTTATAATGTGCTTTGATATCTGGTCAGATTTTCCTGATATTCTTTATCAAGAACTATATGGCTAATTTGATCATCTTTGCAAGCGAACTTTAGAATTAATTTATGAAATTCTACAAAAACAACTCCCAAAAGAGAGTGAGAGAGAACCTGGATGACCATTATACCACCACAGCACTCCCTGGCGGGGTGGGGGGGGCGGCGGGGGGATGCTAAAAACAAAATTTAAAAACCCTGAACAATGGTTTTTAGAGAAATTTGATATATGCGCAGTTTGAACCCAGGAACATGGTATTGCCATTTAAGTCATCTGTTATATTTGTCTGTGAACCTGTATAGTTTTTTCTTCACATATATACTGAATATTTCTTAGTACTTATAGATTTTTTTTGCCATTTTGAATCTGCTTTTCCTTCCATTACATGTTTGATTATGATCAATTATTTGGTATATGAGGAAGCTATTGATTTTTGTATATTTATTTTGTATTCAGCCATCTTACTGGTGTCTGTTAATTGTTTTAATAGGTTTTCAGTTGATTTGCTTAGTTTCCTTTGTGAATAGTTATATCATCCAAAAATGACACTTTAAAAATCTTTAATATTTTTCAGTATTTATACCTTGTATTTTTTCCTTTATTACAGTTGGCTAAAACTTCTATAATGTTGAATGTGTTAATGTGTTACTCCTGTCTTGTTGCTAACTTTGATGAAAAGGTCTCTAGTGTAGCACCATTATTATGACATAATATCAATATTTTATATTGATTTTTGAGGAAATGCTCTTTGTTGTATTAAAGATGGATACTTCCAGTATTTTAAGAGTTGTCCAATGTGCACATCCTTTTTGGCACCCAAAGGGAAGAATCATAGTTTTTACTCCCTAACATTAATGTAATGAGATATATCAGTAGATTTGTTATTGTTGAACCTTTCTTTTTTATGGAATACTATAGATAATTGTGATGTATTATTCTTTTAGTATACTGTGGAACTTGTTTTCCTTGAGTTTGTTTTAGATTTTTGCATCTAAGTATAGTATAGTGAGAGTAGAATTGAGAATGAATTAAGCTCTACCTATAAAGTCATAGGACAAATGTCTTAATTTTTGTTTACCTACAGGATAGAAATAACATTTCCTGTGTAGGATTGAGGGTATTATGAAATTGATTTGTTGACTTCTACAAAGTAATCTGTAAATTCAGAGTTATGCAAATACAGAACTAGTAAAATATAATGTCATAGAATTTGCTTAAGTTACTAACTCGTTTTTAGAGAGATTATAGTCCAGTAATAATGTTGTTATACTCAACATAATTATTTTCAGAGAAGTCTTTTTTTTAAAAAAATTCTTCTTATATTTGATAACTGTGTTTTAACCTGTTGCATGTTTGGGTAGTATCAGCTTATCTTTCTCATGTAATTTGTGTATTTTCTTCAATGTTTTCCAGCGGCGAGTAGAGCAGCCCCTTTATGGTTTAGATGGCAGTGCTGCAAAGGAGGCATCGGAGGAGCAGTCTGCGCTGCCAACCCTCATGTCAGTGATGCTGGCAAAGCCTCGGCTTGACACGGAGCAGCTGGCACAAAGGGGAGCTGGCCTCTGCTTCACTTTTGTTTCAGTGAGTACAATGGCTAAGTTTATTCAGATCCTGGTCATTGCCTTGGAGCTCCTTGAGGAAGTGGATTAATTATTTTGGAAGAGAGTTGAGGACACTTCTAATTCCATATCGCTTCTAAAGGTGTTGTGCTTTTACTCAGTTCTCGCCGGTTCAAGCTCCTGAGAGAGACTACTTTGTCAGAGTCTCTCTCAGGAGTGGGACTCTCACAGTGGGAAGCATAATCTTTGATTGACAAAGAAATAAAGAAAATACAGATCAAATTCCATTATAACCAAAACACTTGTATAATTGAAAATAAAATCTCCAAACTCCAGCCATCACTTACGTAAATTAATATTTAAGCCAGCACAATTTTAGTATTCAGGCAGGCATTCTCTACAGCAAGCTCCTGGTCTTTCCCCGTTGGGTATTTTGGCTGCCTACACATTTGCCTTGCCACCCCTTTGGAGTGTTGGCACAGTTACTTTTTCTAGGAATATATGGTGACCTGTTTGCTTTGTTGAGCTTGCTTTTTTCTCCTTTCAAGAACAAGAATTTGAGTATTATGAAATTTGACCCCATTTTAATTTGCCAAATTATAATGTTTTTGAATCAAAAGTTGTTACTTTTCTTGGTTTCTGTGCTTTGCCAGGTTCCTGTTTGTTGCCAAGGATGGTATAAAGTGAGAGAAAGCCCCATTGCCCTATTCCATTTTTAGGGACATCTTTCCAAATTCTTTCCTTCTTACTGGTTCATTTTCTCCAATTATAATCTCAGTTTCCTCTTTATTTGCTTTGTGTATTCTATGAATTGTTAACCTACGTGCCAACTGTATTCAAAAAGGCAGTGAAAATGATATGTGTCTTAAGAAAAGGAAATAAAAATAATAAAACAATTAGCCAGATAGGAAACCATTTTGCATTATTTGGAATGCTTTCTTACAGTTATTTTAGCTTTACCTCAAGAAAGAGATATCCAGGAGGTCCTCAAATAATGTCGTTTTGTTCAATGTTGTTTTGTGATAATGTTGATGAGGAAAAAAATCCCAAAGATGATGGGCATGTTAGGTTCACTGGAATGTCTAAATGAGCCCAGTCTCAGTAAGTGTCGGGGGAGTGAGCATGCCCTGTGGTGGAATGCTGTCCTGTCCAGGGTTGGTTTCTGCTCTATGCCCTCAACTGCTGGGACAGGCCCTCGCCACCATGAACCCTGAACTGGGATAACTGGCTAAGTCATTATCTTATTTGTTTTTATTAATCTTTATCTTTATTAATCTTTATTAATGTGTATATAGCTCACGTTTCAATGTTTAATATTATAAGTGTTTTGGTCTTTATTTAGAAGTTTGATGATGTTTTTGTGACCAGAAATATGCTGTAGGAACTTACCTTTTGTTTATGTCAATTAGCCTATGGTAACATTGGTGTTGTTATATGTTTATATTATGTGTTTCACTTAAAGTCGCAATTTCCAAGAACCTATTGAAGACAGTAAGCGAGGACTTAGTATAATATGACTTTAAAAAAATTTATCAAATTTTTTTAATTATCAAAGGAATGGGGAAATTTTGTGTGTGAAGATAGTATACTTCTGTCCCTGAGTGACAAAGGAAATACACATAATTTAAAAATGGGAGAATCGACTGATACAATTTTGTGGAAGGAACTGGCAGCATTATGGAATATTTTCTATGAGCATGCAGTACTTTATTGGTTCAGAGAATGTGTGTATCATTCACACATTTAGAAAATGTGTATGTTCATTATACACTTACTTTTGTTAAATTTTCTTTTTTTTTTTTTTTTTTTTTGAGACAGAGTCTCACTCTGTTGCCTGGGGCGAGTGCCGTGGCGTCAGCCTAGCTCACAGCAACCTCAGACTCCTGGACTCCAGCAATCCTACTGTCTCAGCCTCCCAAGTAGCTGGGACTACAGGCATGAGCCACCATGCCCCGCTAATTTTTTCTATATATATTTTTAGCTGTCCAATTAATTTCTTTCTATTTTTGGTAGAGACGGGGTCTCGCTCTTGCTCAGGCTGGTCTCGAACTCCTGAGCTCAGAAGGATCCACCCGCCTCGGCCTCCCAGAGTGCTAGGATTACAGGCGTGAGCCACCGTGCCCGGCCTACTTTTGTTAAATTTTCATCCTACATCTAACCTTCCCAGGCAAAACCTTGAATAATCAAGGGGTTACTTGTCCTTTTGTTCTTTTATTGCCTTAAAAATGACCTTTTTTTCACTTGAGGGGATGTCCCTTTGTTTATTCCACAGATATTTACTGGGTGCCCACTATGTGATGGGCACGTAGTTAAATACACAGGATTTTGATCAGCAAGAACTTGTTCCCCTGATGTAAATCTTTCTTAAAAGGTATGAGCATGCAGGCTTGTGGTGAATGCGAGTAAAGGACGCCTACTCAGTCCCATCAGCTAGTAGGCTCAGGCTGGCAGAGGAGTAGCAGATGCTGGAGCCAGATTGTACTCACATGGAAAGAGGTGGCAGAGAGGAGTAACAAAATGATCATGTATGAAGAAGGAATGTGGAAACAGTATAAAAACCAGAGCCTAAATACTTTGGTACAGTTCTGTTTCTCTTTGCTTCTTAGCAGTTCCAGCCGAGACAGTAATATAAGTACGCTTAGTAATATAAAGGAAGAAAAAAGTAAAGGGGTTAGCATTAATACACAACAAATGTCAAATCAGTAAAGACAAGCAGTTTTTGAAAAAAAGACAAATGGCTAAAAATGTGAGAAATGCTCAACTTTGGCCATAAAAGAAATGGAAAATAAAACAAGATAATATTTTTTGACCTGTCAAATTGCCAAGGATTAATAAATTTGGTAATCCTCAGTGTAGGTGATAGTTTAGAGACATATATCATTTTGTACTGTATATAAATTGGTACAGTCATTTGGACAAGTTTGTAATGTATCTCAATGTTAAGTTTACATATCCTTGGTTCCAGAAATTCCATTCTCATAAAACTACACTAAAATGTTTATTGAGGTATTATTTATAATTGCAAAAATCTGGAAGCAGTTTGCCGCTATGAGCGTTCCTGTGTATATGACTTTCACACGGCTAAATCGAGTGCTCAGGTGTCAGAACTCATCTGACAGGATTCATTAGCCACAGCTGATAATGTGTTTCTTCTCCACGCATATGCTCTATACTTGGCTTCCGCTCTTCTGTATTTTCCTCGCTTCCTAAGTCTGTAAACGTTTGAGTGCTCTAGGGCTCAGTCTTCAGACTCCTTTATCTACCTTCATTTTCTTCTTAATCCCATCTAGTTCCTTTGTTGTTAAAACCTAACTCCTATATGCAGAGGACTTCCAAGTTTATGTCTCTATTCCAGAATTCTGCCCTGAATTCCAGGCCTATGTCAGTTGCCTCCAGTCATCTCCTCTTTATGTGGAACAAGCGTATCAGATGTAGCATGTCCAGAACTGAACTCTTCATTCGGTCCCCCCACTAAAAGTCTTTTTCTGTCACAGCCTTCCATGTTTTGGTAATTGTCACTTTTTTCCTTCCGATTGTTTCAGGCTGAAAACCTTGGAGTTGTTCTTTTCTCTTTTTATTATGCTCTAAATCCAAATCCATCAGTAAATCTTACTGATTTTACCCTCAAAATATGTTCACAATTCTGCTACTTCTAATTCCCTTCACTACTGCTCCTCCAACCTAAACCATTGTCTCCTACTGAGATAACTGGAAGCCTTCTTCTACCTTAGTTTTCTTTTAATCTTCTTTTTGCAAAACAGAGTGATCATATTGAGCCCTAAGTCCATGCCACTCTCCTGTTAGAAATCCTTAAAATGGTCCTACATGGTTTGTTTTCCCCAACCCTGACATTTCTTGTCTGCCTTCCTTACCTGGTTACATCCACACTAGCCACCTTGTTTCCTCAAATACTGCCAGTCATGCTCTCAGATCAGGGCCTTTGCACTTGCGGTTGCCTTTGCCTTAACATTTTTCCCCCAGATACCAGCATGCCCCACTCCCTCACTTCTCTTTGGTCTCTGCTTAAATTTACCCTATTAGGGAGGCCTACCCTGACCACACTGTATCAAATAGCAACTCTTCCCTGCTACCTCCACCTGTTGTCTAGCTTCTAGGCCCTGCTTTGATTTTCTCCTTAGTCTTACCACCAGCTGACAGGCTGTAATGTATTTCTTTATCTGACTTCTACCGACTGAACACAAGGTCCATGTGGTCAAGGACTTGGCTTTGTTCACTTCTGTATCTCCAATGCCTAGAACAGGATCTGCTCTGATAGGCACTCAATGGAATTATACATTGCATGAATTAATAAAAGCATTCATCATAGAGGGACTGGTTAAATAAGGTAGAATACATTTATATACTGGAATGCTATATAGCTAACAAAAGAAATGAAATAGCTTTATATATTCTAATAATGAAAGATCTCTAAATATGTGTTGATAAAAATAGCAGGTGGCAGAATATTAAGAGTTTGATCTTTTAGATGTTAAAAATATGTAATTTTATGTTTTAACATAGGAAATTTGAGTGATCCTCCCAATGCCCCCAAAAGGGGTCTCACTGTATTGTCCAGGTTGAAGTGCAGTGGCTATTCACAGGCATGATCCTAGCATACTGTACCCTAGAACTCCTGGACTAAAGCGATATTCCCACCTTACCTTCCTGAGCAGCTGGGACTATAGGTACACGTCACTGTGCTCAGCTCAGGAAATTGGGAGTTTTTAAATTATAAACATATAATTTCCTAAATTGTAAAAGTAGCTCAGGTACATGGCCCACAAGAAATTTAAGCGATGGAGAAGAGTGAAATTCTTTCCTTTGCATTCCTCAGAAAGATGACTACTATTGACAATTTATGTTTTAGATTTTTATTGTGATTATCATTTTAACCTCAATGTTTTATTTAATCCACATTAAACAAGATTATTTACTCCCCATTATGAAAGATAAATTTAACATACTCATAAATTTCCCCAGCATTCTTTTCTCATCTTTCAATTTTTAAATTATTGTTACATTGTAAGTATGTGATATTTAATTAGTTATTTTAACTATAATTTAGTCTTTTTTGTTTTGTAACTTATTCTAAGACTTGAAAACAATTAAGGAGCACTTATAATAATATGATCGTTTTGTTGTTGGGCATTGCAAAACCTAATGAGAAGAAGACAGATCTAGTCATTGAATTAGTTTTGATTGAATGAAACAATTCTAGTAGTCCAGATATACTGTATCTTTTTTTCCTCCTTAATGCCAGTTCTATTTCCTTAATAGGAAATGTATCTTTTAACATTTTACAGATATTCTTCAAAGGTTGCTTTTTAAAAAAAAAATTTGCTTTTTTTATGCTGAAGTATTTTGAAATCTTGAAGTACACTTCTTGAAATACATTTCAGAAATCTTGACCTTCTATCTGTAAATAGTTTAACAAACACATTCTAAAACATATTAACATTTTCCTGGATATTCAGATTAACCATGTCACACTTTTGTTAGCATCTATTTTTATGTAAAATAGAACTTTCCTCTCCTCATCCACGCCTGTTGGGCTGTATGGGCATACAGTTTTACTAGAAAGGCAGGCTGAATGCTTAGTTGTTTCCTTTTAATTATGAATATTCAATTTTTTAAAATTAAGTTTAAAAATTTTTATTTTTTGTAGAGATGGAGATCTTATTATGTTGCCCAGGCTGTTCTCAAACTCCTGGCCTCAAGTGATCCTCCTGCCTCAGCCTCCAAAATTGCTGGAGTTATAGGCTGAGTCACCATGTCTGGCCAGTTTTTTTTCCAAGTGCCTGTAGTCCCAGCTACTCGAGAGGCTGAGACAGGAGGATCACTTGAGCTCAAGAATTTGAGGCTACGGTGAGTTATGTATGATGACGCCACTGTACTCTAACCTGGGCAACAGACTGAGACCCTATCTCCAAAAAAAGAAAAATCTTTTCTTGGATTGTAAGCCTCATTAGGGCAGAGTAAGAACTGGGTCTGTGGTTTGTTTCCCTTGGCTGCGTACCCCTAGCACCTAATACAGTGCTTAGATATAAGGACTACTTAATAAGAAGTTGTTGAATGAATGCATAAAAATGGAGTTAATAACACTACCTACCTTCTCTGTCGTGAGCCTTCAGTGCATGTGTATGAAGTGCTTAACGTGTTCACAACCTGGTTGTGACGGTCTGCTGTAGTAATTGAGAGTGGTTATTGTGGACGCAGACAGCCCCCAATTCTGGTTTCCCCACTTACTTGCTCTTTGACTCCCCCGTGGGTACTTAATGTCTCTGATTTGTATTTTCTTTATCTGTAAATGGGAACAATAATATAATTACCACCATAAAAGGTTTTATAAGGATTGCATGTGATAATGACAGTGAAGCATTTGGCCTACAGTAATTTCTCAATGGGTGGTGGTTTCACTATTATGAATATGCTAATGAATAACAGTAATCAAAAGAATATATAGAAAGATAAATTTCATATATGTAAAAGACAGCATCCTCTGATGAGATAATAGTACTGTGTTTTCATTATTCAATAATCCTCAGATTTGCTAATATTTCCTAGTTATGTCTATGTTAGGTCATACTGTGTTAGGCACAATTATGTTTTTTTATTTTATTTTATTTTATTTTATTTTTTATTTTTTTGGAGACAAGGTCTTGCCCTGTCACGCAGGCTGGGGTACAGTGGCAGGATTCACAGCTCAGTGCAGTCTGTGATACTCCTGGGCCCGTGATCCTCTTACCTCCCGAGTAGCTAGGACTATAGGCGCGTACCACCACACCCAGCTAACTTGTATTATTTTTTGTTGAGTTATGTCTCACTATGTTGCTCAGGCTGGTCTTGAACTCCTAGGTTCAAGTGATCTTCCCACCTCGGCCTCCCAAGATGCTGGGATCACAGGTGTGAGTTACTATACCTGGCCTGTACCTTGTTTTTAAAAGTACTATTAGGAATGTAATGATTGTATATTCCTGAATATCTGAATTAAATGAAACCTAAACCATATAAATTTTTAAAATGCCTTAGAATGCCCAGTCAGCAAGTGACTGGAATATTTGAAATCTGCCTGGATTTTTAGACTGCTGGCTGTTATGGATAATGATTGCATATTTAGCAGACTATTCTGAATAGTGGTTCGCCGTATTTTCTGCCTGGACTTACATGCATCCCCTGTGCATTGGATGTTTCATTAGCCTTTTCTGACGAAAACATATAAAATACAAGTGAAAAGGGCAAGTTATTACAGGAATAACTTCATTTTCTCTCATTTATGTGTTTTAAAAATTTATTTATAAGTATTTGATACTTTGAACCTATTTATAGGACCGTGATATAAACCACCATGTCTAGCCCTTGTGTCTCATATTTGAATTGTTTTACTTTCTTTTTGGCCACATGGCCCTGACTATTAATACTTTCATAAGAAAGGATTTGTTTTAGATAGAAGTAGTCATTTGCATTCATACAAATGTTTGTGGAAAAAGATACAAAACTTTCCTGTGATTTGTGATGTACCTTTATTATAGGCTCAACAAAACAGTCCCTCTTCTACGGGATCTGGCAACACAGAGCATTCCTGCAGCTCACAAAAACAGATCTCCATCCAGCACAGACAGACCCAGGTAGGTCAATGATTATTACACAGTGGAGGAGAATATCTTCTTAGGAATAAATGCTAACCTAGCCATATTTAAAGTCTGATTCCTCTCTGTCTTCCCTGTATTTCTCCTACCATACCTCATTATTTGTGGGTATTATATTCAGAACTTGTATTGTAAGTAAAGACTTTTGAAAGGTGCTTTAACTTTTTGTGGCTTTTTTTTTTTTTTTTTTTTTACCTTTCTGGTGTATTATACTGTAGCATGGTGTTGAGGAAAGCACACGCTTTGAAAGCATGGGTTCAGATTCTGTCATGGTAGCTTATATTTTATCTTTCTGGGCTTCAGGTTTCCTTAGTAACAAATCATCTGTAAAAATGTGGTTGATTTTAATTATCTCAGAGTGTGCAAAATGCCAATTAGCATAGTGCTTACAGTAGACTTACAATAGATGTTAATTCCCTACTTTATGAAAATAGTTAATTTATTCCTTGTACCTGCTTACTTATTTGGCAGGACCTAACTAAACTTCTCTAACATGTGGTACACCAACATAATTTCATCCTTAAACAGTCTTCAGAAACTCTTTTTAGTTTGAGGAATGTTGTGAACATTTTAAGATTATAGCTGAAAAGGATGGTGTATGTGTCGTCCACTCTACAGCGTTGAGTTAGCCAACAGTATACTTGTGGCCTCTTTTGGCACTGCCTGTATTGCTTTCAAGACAGGATGTTTGGCATCCAGGAGAATTTCTTAAATCTCAATATACACCCCCTAGAGCAGATTTAAATTTTATTCGAACCACCAGCTTTTGGACAGTTGAACAGATTTAGATAGTTGAGCACTCAGATAACTTTGTTTCTCCCTTTCTGATTGCTCTCTGTTTCCACTAGATGGCACGTTTGTTCTTTAGAGGTTTGGGTCATGTGTCCTATGCAGTCTTTTTCTATTCAAAATTAGTTTCATTTTTGGAATAGTGCGTTTCTGTATTGTTCAATTCACAGTAGTTTCAGAATTCATATATTTGATTTAAGAAGTAATATGTTTTTGAAGTGCGGATATAGCAGGATGTAAGGATCTCAGCTAAGTCTTGATAAATGGGATGAGGAAAGCAGATTTAATTTCTGGAACCATGCGATTCCAGGCTATTTGTGTTATCAGATGTTTTTTTCAGAAAAGTAATGAGAAAAATGTGATGACGTGTAATACTTTGAGACTAATTATGAATTTGTTTTGCCTTTGTCTCTATAGTCTGACCTCACAATAGAAAAAATATCTGCACTAGAAAACAGTAAGAATTCTGACTTAGAGAAGAAGGAGGGAAGAATAGATGATTTATTAAGAGTAAGTATTAAAATGTGGTAAGAGATTTTATAACAAGTACTAATTGTTATATATACTTGGATTTTGTGCATATCATAGAAATAATTACTACAGCCAAATAACAAAGAATAACCATTTGGATATTTTCCTTTAACTGAGGAAATCAAGAACCAGGATCATATCTATATTCTAAACATTATCTTTGAGTTTGGAAATTTTACATTGTATTTTAATATTTGCATTCATAATAGAAAAATAGACATGTGGAGTGCTGTGTTTCATGTAGAACTGTGGGAGTAAGTGTAAAATGTTTTCCCATTCCAGAAAAGTTTTTTTTTTTTCTTCTCTAGAAGGGCAGGGAGGGGAGCGAGAGGGTTGAGGGGCTGAAGGAGCAGAAACGTTATTTTAATACTGTTGAACTTTAGAAACTTTTTTCAAGGCCAGGCACAGTGGCTCACACCTATAACCCAAGCACTGTGGGAGCCCAAGGTGGGAGGATCCCTCGCAGCCAGTAGTTTAAGACTAGCCTGGGCAACATAGTAAGACCCTGTCACTAAAAAAATAGAAAAATTAGCTGGGCATAGTGGTACTCGCCTATGGTCCCAGCTTCTCGGGAGGCTGAGGCAGGAGCAGCACTTGAGCCCAGGACTGTGAGGTTGCAGTGAACTATGATGACACCACTACTCCCTAGTCAGGGTGACAGAGTGAGATCCTGCCTCAAAACAAACCAACCAACGAAAAAAACTATTTTCAAAAGGCTTTTCAGCCCACTTTTCATTTTGTACCTTTTATAACCTATTCATCTAAAGTTTTTTGTGCTTACAAAAGCAAGTTTTACTGTTTTTTTTTCCTTCTATATCCACTGAAGCTAACAAAAGAAAGTTTTAAAATGCCTAGTCTGGAATTCAATAGATATCTCTACAATTACACCATGATATTTTAAAAATATATTTTGAATATGCAATTTGACATGACTGACCCATTCTTTAAAAAAGGTAAAAAGCGTTCATTGTTTTTCTGTTATAAAGTTATACAAGCTCTTTGGAGAATACAGAAAAATATATCATCTATAATTCCGTTAACTGAGATAAAACATTTGGCACATTTTCTTTTGGTTATTTTGTTGAGCCATTTAGAGTATATATACAAAGGTACAAGTGCATAAACATTACTGATTTATGAATAAAATTGGCTAGCATTTTTTACCTTTTCTAGTGAGTTAGATGATATTGGTTTGATTTTTATTTGTACTAATGCAGTCATCAAACTGACTCAGTGGGGCCTTGGAACCTCCAGGACCATCGTGACAGCAAGGCGGCGATCGGCAGCCTTGCTTTTACCAATTTTTATCATTAGTCTTCTGGGCATGATTTTGTTTGACTGAAGGGATGTGTCTGTTTAATAATAAAGGTAATAAAAGTCACTATATTTGTGAATGTGTCTGCCACCTAAAAACTTTAATTGTATTTCTGTAATTAAAGTACAGTAGAAAATATTGTATTTTGACTCCCTTTAATGTGAGACCTGGAATTTAGCACATAGCTAAACCGTAAGTCTGGCTTTTATTAGTAAAGTCTGATGTATTTATTATTATTAGATTATTGTACTTAGTATTTTATATGAGAGTAATTTCTTATATTTATAGGCAGCTTTATGACCAGATTTGCAGTAACTGGTTTCACATGTTTATTTAACTGATGTCAAAGCTCATTGACAGTATTTTTTTATTCACCATTTTTGGGTTTTTTTTTTTAGATAGGGTCTCACTCTGTTGCTCAGCCTGCAGTGCAGTGGCTTCATCATAGTTCACTGTAACTTCAAACTCCTGGCCTCAAGCAATCCTCTCAGCCTCCCAAAGTACTGGGATTATAGGTGTGAGCCAACACATCTGACTAGTTTTTGTCTTTTCATTTCCTCTGTTGATTGGTGTACATTTTCAAGTAATTATTTTTCAGCAAAGACATGTCAGTGTTAAATTTTGTATGCCACTATAAAGCGGAGAATTCTTTCTCTTGTTCTCCCCTGTAAAAGGCAACACTGTTTGTAAGATTTTTGTGTTGTACCCTGTTGTCCATCTCCTTCTATCTGCCAAATATAACCATATACACACATACACTCACTGCTCCTTTCATTTTTCTAGCATTTACTGTGTCAGAGAAGTCCATGACCACAATAGCAAATACCACAATCTGTTAAATTTTTCCAGGGTACATCTATATGTGGGTCTTTATATTTTTATTCTCTGAATGTGATTCTGCCTAATTATTGCTTTTATTCTTCCTGTATTGATTTCTTATTTGGTCCCTAGCTTGAGCCTCTGATTTCTATGCTTCATTTAAAACATGTTATGTCTCATTTTAATGTGATTACCCCTTTCTTCTCAATCTCATCGAACATTGTCTTCCATATGTTTTCTGTTATTGACTGTAGCATATGAATTTTGATCCTGTTATTTGCATTTTTAGTTTACCCACATTTTCCTTTTCTAACATACTTTCTTATTTCATCCTGTGTATTCTTTAGGGATTTGGGCTCTTATTTCATAGATGTGTCTTTTTGCATTTTATGGAGTATGAAAAACAGTATTCTAAAATGTTCTTTTGATTTCTGTAGATGATCATTTTCATTGTTTTCAAGCTGATGTTCTTATTGCTTATTCAGAAATATCTTCCTTAGGCTGATTTTTATTTGTTTGTATATTTCTTTCCCTTCATTTTTAATGAGGAGAGACATGAATAGACTTAGTATCTGTCTTGCATCTTTTCTTGTTAACATATGTATTTGCTTGGAGTCGCTCTTGTTACTGCTTTTGTTCCTTTTGGTGCTGATTCAATTGTCAACTAAGATTTATAATTAAGAAGCATGTAGGTATAAAAAGTTCCTTGTCAAAATCCAGTATCTGGCAGGCTTTTTTTTTTTTTTTTTTTTTGAGACAGAGTCTCACTCTTTTGCCTGGGCTAGAGTGCCATGGCGTCAGCCTAGCTCACAGCAACCTCAAACTCCTGGGCTCAAGTGATCCTCCTGCCTCAGCCTCCCAAGTAGCTGGGACTACAGCCATGCGCCACCATGCCTGGCTAATTTTTTCTATATATATTTTTAGTTGTCCGATTAATTTCTTTCTATTTTTAGTAGAGACGGGGTCTCGCTCTTGCTCAGGCTGGTTTCAAACTCCTGAGCTCAAACAATCCGCCCGCCTCGGCCTCCCAGAGTGCTAGGATTACAGGTGTGAGCCACCGCGCCCGACCCTCTGGCAGGTTTTTGTCTAGAGTAGCTCTGCTGGAGTGAGAAAGGATCGTGGACATGTCTTCCTCCTTCATCACCTAACTCGCTTAAGATTCAGAAGATAGAGTCTGTGAAAAACTTGAATCCTAACTTGGTACTGCTTTTTGGGTTTTAAAAAATGTTGCTTACATTTCCCAGGAAGTGTCATGTTCCCTTTATTTACCACTGCCCCCTTCCGTTGCATTGTCTTCTGGAGGTCATAGTCTTTAGTTGGATGTACAACAGTACTAAAGGAATAGATACATCAAAAACCAACACACAGGGCTGGATGTGGTGGCTTACACCTGTAATCCTGGCACTATGGGAGGCCTCTCAAAAAAAAAAAAAAACCACAAAAGTGCAGCCGCCATTTTTTCAAGTTGATTAGAACTCGTGTTGCTGATCAGGAAGATAGACAGTGGGGGAAAGACCACAGATCTTATGTCTCCTTTCAGGCAGCCATAGTCATTCATTAGGTTTTTCCATTTTCGTAAAGTGTTGAGTAAGACTATATTGGGTCTACTAGCTCGTTGCTATGTTAAACATGAACTTTTGTGGTCAGAAACCACAAAAATTAAGAAGTGTTAAAATTTTAAATTGTCAGAGGTGGATTCATTGCATATATATGATTACAGATTTTGAGGGAACACTTACCTTCTAGGGATAGATTAGATTTCACAAAACACTGCATGATCTTTGGCTTGTAGATTGTTCTTTTTTTCTGAGACACGTTCTCGCTCTGTCACCCATGCTGGAGTGCATTAGTACAATTATAGTTCACTGCAACCTCCAATTCCTGTGCTCAAGCGATCCTCCTGGCTCATCCTCCCAAGTAGCTGTGACTGCAAGTGTGCACCACCATGCCCAGCTGATTTTTTATTTTTGGTAGAGGTGGGATCTCTCTGTGTTACCCAGGTCTTGAACTCCTGGCCTCAAGCAGTCCTCCCTTCTTGGCCTCCCAAAGTGCTAGGATTATAGGTGTGAGCCACTGTGCTAGCTGGCTTGTAGATTCTTAAGCATGAATTACATAGTAACATTTACCCAAATGTAGTTATACTTGGCCTTTGGTAATATGGTCTGTAATACTCTGTAAGAAAACTAATAGGAAAAATTTTAAACTGAAGCTGAAAAGTCTCAAAAATTGAGTATCCTATAATATCTTCCATTTGTGCTTTTTATTGTTTCAGAAGTGCTTATATCATTTGGTTGGGATGTAGCGGAGTTGTTCATAATTCAAGCAAGTTATTAAAAAGTAGCATTGTTTGCCAAAAGAGTAGGTTTTTTTTTTCCAACACAAGAAGAATAAATTCAGGAGTTGCAAGTCAAATTTGATCTTGGGTTAAGTGGTTCTTTCCCTCTCTGTTATTGTAGGTGACTTGAATTTTTGAAAGTATTTAGTCCATGTTGTAGGCCTCTGACCACAGCTAAATTTAATGTATATTTACATTCTGGCATTGTTGAACTACAACCTTGTTTGTTCTGTCTTGTGTGGGTATGGGTGTGCCTGGCTTCTTTGGTGAGGAACATTTATGTAAATTCATTTTTTTTTTTTTTTAGAAGTAAGAATAGAAAAACAAACTGAACATAAAGAAAATTATGTGGTTTAAAAAAATTCTATAATTTTTTTAAGTACATAATTGCCCTTTGTATGTATTTTAAACTTCATCCTGGGTTTTTAAAATCTTTATTTTGTGTTAGCTTAGGTATCTGTAATATACAAGATTAGCTATAACTGGTTATTGAGAGGACCAAAATATGATCAGTAGAGAAACTTGCCCCACTTCTAGTAACACAATTTATTATTGATAAACAGATGATAAAATATTTAGAGAATAAAAGAATGAATTACTTGTTTTATCTTAAAGACATAGTTACTCTTATCTCTGAAATTTAATTTTGATCTATTAATAACAACATATAGAAATGATTTTTCTCTCTCCCTAGAAACTGCTTTTCTATTAATCTGTCTTCCTTAGAGCTAATTACAAAATTTTTTTTTCCGTTGAAGGCCAACTGTGATTTGAGACGGCAGATTGATGAACAGCAAAAGATGCTAGAGAAATACAAGGAACGATTAAATAGATGTGTGACAATGAGCAAGAAACTCCTTATAGAAAAGGTTAGTGAATAACGGTGGCCTGAACTCCGTATCCCAAGATGCTTGATGTATGTCATTGTGTGGCTTCTTTTTCTTTACCTGAGATTAAAATATTTTTAAAAAGAGATTTTTAGAAAAAGACCTCTCATGATTTGACAATTAGGATTTTTTTCCTTGCACAGACACCAGACCAAACATCTAGAGTGATAATTTGGGACATGCTTTCTGGCTGTGCGTTACTTTTGAGTATGATGTTGAACAGCTTGTCCTAGATGAGTTTATTTGGGATATTGCTCTCCTAAATTTCTATATTCATCCTATGAATTGAAGTGAGTATCCTAGTACTATTACAAACATTTAACAAGAGTTATATGTCTGTTTCAGAGATGGTATTTGGAATAACTTACGTATCACATAATTGGAAAATTAAGACATTGACTGCCACACTAGAAAAACAATTTTTTTCTTGGGTCCATGGTGTTTTATTACGAAAATAGAATAAAAACTTTAAAACCAGAATGATCCTTTGAATTTAAAGAAAAATTTGTTATTTTTTATTATTTTCTGTACGTGAGTTACATGCAACTTGAAAAATAGTTCTCATGGCTCCCAAGGTGGAGAGACATGTGAGTTACATATGCTTCACAAGGCCCCACACTCAAAACTTGCGGGAGTTAAATACAGCTTACATGACAGTTAATGTGTGAAGTGTTTTATGCTTTAAAAAAAATGAATTTGTCATATACCTCTATATGATTACTTTATTTGGCTGATATTGCCTTTAAACTTAATTGTTATTTAGTAGGCTGAGTGTGGTGGCTCGCACCTATAATCTTAGCACTCTGGAAGGTTGAGGTGGGAAGATCGCTTGAGCTCAGGAATTCAAGTCCAGCCTGAGCAAGAGCGAGACCCCATCTCTACAAAAAAGTAGAAAAATTACCCAGGCATGGTGCTGCACACCTATAGTCCCAGTTACTCTGGAGGCTGAGGCAGGAGGATCACTTGAGCGAGGGAGTTTAAGGTTGAGGTGAACTATGGATGATGCCACTGCTCTCTAGCCAGGGCGACACAGCGAGGCTCTGTCTCAAAAAAAATAAAAATAAATAAATTTTTTATTTACAATTTTTCTAAGAAATAGTTACTAGTAACTATTAATAGTAATAGTTACTAGTAACTATTTCTTAGAAGTTTTAGGATGACAGTACTTCCTAATGAAATTTTTCAAGAATACAAGCTAGAGAGGTCTGAAACACAGTGGTGGATACTTTTCCTGCAATCTTTGGAGTGCTGTTAAAAAGATAGGGAACACTGTCTTTCAGGGAAAGTGAAATAGATTGTTTTATTGAAGTAGAAGATACTGAGAAGAATTTGATTTCGTTCTTTGGCTCATTAATCAATTAAGGAAGAAAGCCACTTTTTTTCATTTTTATGAGAGTGAGAAATAATAAGACATATGCTAATACAGAGAATTTATTTAAAGTTTTCGGGCATTTCCTGACGTCAGCATACATTCACCCAATTATACTAAACTCTAAACAGCATACTACAAAAATTAAACACAATACCGTCTCTGGGTTCTCATAGGAAAATATGATTTCTATTGGTTAAGAGTAGTATGTAATAAAATGTAGATGTGTTTGTAAAAGAATGGAAATTTTAGTACTTCTTTATCAACTTTCTAAATAGGGGATATTTATTTACTATGATATGTCATGTTGGAATGTACAAAACATAAAATGCAACCATAGATTGGGAAGAAATATTAACAATATTATCTCTCAAAGAACTTGTATTCAATATATGTGAAGACTCCCATAACTTAATAGTAAAAAGGCAACCTATTAAAAATGAACAAAAGACTTGAACAGGCCAGATGAGATGGCTCAAGCCTGTAATCCTAGCACTTTGGGAGGCAAAGATGGGAGGATCACTTGAGATCAGCACTTCAAGACCAGCCTGAGCAGGAGCAAGACCCTGTCTCTAGTAAAAATAGAAAAAATTAGCTGGGGCATGGTGGCGAGCACCTGTAGGCCCAGCTACGTGGAAGGCTGAGGCACAAGTATCACTCAAGTCCCGGAGTTTGAGGTTGCAGTGAGCTATGATGACACCACTACACTCTAGCCTGGGTGACACAGCAAGACCCTGTCTCAAAAAAAAAAAAAAAAGACTTGAACAGATATTTTGCAACAAGAGGATATATAAACATATGCAATACCTACCTGGCAGGGGAGATTTCCATAGTCTCTAAAATCGTTTTCCCAGGGTGAAGCTTATTCATTGCAGTCCAGTGGTGCTGACCCCTCTGATTTCCCCAAATGTGAAAAACTCGACTGCATAATTTGTGGTGGAGGGGGACTGTGTCTTGCTCTTCCCTGATAGTCACGGTTTCCAAATATTAGACTTTGTAAGCTGCTGTGCTCTATGGAGCCCTATTTTGTGATTTCTGACGTTTTGTAAGTTATATAAAAATAAGCAAATGGCCGACATATGAAAAAGATACTCAACACTGGGCACAGTGGCTCGCACCTGTAATTAATCCTAGCTACTCTGGAGGCTGAGGTGGAAAGATCGCTTGAGACCCGGAGTTTGAGACCAGCCTGGATTACATAGTGAGACCTTGTTTCTAAAAAAATAAAACAAAATAAAATTAGCCAGGCATTGTGGTATGCACCTGTAGTCCCAGCTACTCAGGAAGCTGAAGGAGGAGGATTGTTTGAGCCCAGGAGTTCAAGGCTGCAGTGAGCTATGATCGCACCACTTCATTCCACCCAGGGCAACAGAGCAAGAACCCATCTTAAAAAAAAGAAAGGAAAGATGCTCAACATTATTAGGTATCAGGGAAACTAAAATCATAGTGACATGTTATTCTACTCAGCAGAATGACTAATAGTAAAAAAACTGACAATGCTAAGTGTTAATGAAGATGTGAGCAGCCTGATTTCTTGTACTAGTAGAAATGTGATATATTACAGCCACTTCAGAAAACTTTTGGGCAATTTCTTATTACATTTACCTTGTGACCTAGCAATTCCTCTCCTGGTATTTACCCAAGGGAAATGAAAGTAAATGTCCATAAAAATACTTACAGAAAAATATTCATAGCAGTTTTATTTATAATAGCCTAAAACCAAAAATATCCCAGGTATCTGTCAACAGGTGGATGTATAAACAAATTGTGATATGTTCATACATTGGAATATTACTCAGCAATGAAAAGGATTGGACTCCTCATACATACAACAACATGCATGAATCTATGAAACATAAGACACAGCTCTTGCCATCAGAGGGGTAACAGTCTATGTGAGGGTGGGAGGAATAAGATATATTAACATATACGAGGAAATCCATTCAGATGAGCAGTGCACATATTAAAAAATTCACTAAAGAGGCCGAGCAATCCCAGCACTTTGGGAGTCTGAGGTGGAAGGATAGCTTGAGGTCAGGAGTTCGAGATTAGCCTGAGCAAGTGAGACCCTGTCTCTACAAAATAGAAAAATTAGCCAGGCATGGTGGCACACGTTTGTAGTCCCAGCTGCTCAGGAGGCTGAGATAGGAGGATCACTTGAGCCCGGTAGTTAGAGGTTGCAGTGAGCTGTGATGACACCACTGCATTCTAGTCAGGACGACAGAGTTGAGACCCTGTCTCAAATACTAAAAAAATTCACTAATGAAAATAAAGGGCAGGGACTATTGGGGAAAGCTGCAAGGAAGAGGGAAAATACGTTCTAGCACGGAAAATTGCAGGTATAAATGGCCTGTAGATTAAAAATACACAGGACATCTAAAATAGGAATATACCATGGGATCTTGTCTCATAGTACTTTGTTCTTTCAAGTTCTTTATCACAATTTTTACTTACAGTTATAAATTAATGTACTCAGTGGTTATATATCCCCCTCTGGGCTGTGAACACCAGTTTTTTCACATGTTCTTTTCTTAGCACTCTTACAGTCCCTGATATATAATTGGTTTTTAGTAAATATATGTTGAATGAATGATATGCTTAGGAATCAGGAGTACATAAGGTGTTCTGGAATAAGAATTACGTAGGAAGGTGGACATAATCTTTCAGCTCATGGAGAACTTTTTCATGTTAGGATCCAGGGTTTGGCAGCAAAGAGCCATGAAAGGTTTAGAGCATCAAACTGGAAATGTGCAGAGTAGTGTTTTGAGAAGATCAATTAGTAGCAGTTCTCTAAAATAGATTAGATAGAGAATAAACAGAAAATAGAGAAACAGCTTAGGAGTTGGGTATTGATGTGGTTCAAAATTGAGATGTTGAACTCTCAGATAAAAAAGGATAGGCAGATTGGAGAAACTTTACCAAGGAAGAACCATCACCTCTTTTTGTTATCCTATCTTGTCTACTTTGTACAGGAGGTATGTCATCCAACGAGTGGTTACTAACTGTTTTGAGATGGTGTGTGGTTTTTCAACAGTATTTTCTGTGATAATCTTAAATCTTTTAGTTTCTAGGAAGTAACTTTCTCCATGGTAATAGGTATTGAATTCCTTTTTTGTCTCTTTCCCCTAAGTCAAAACAAGAGAAGATGGCATGTAGAGATAAGAGCATGCAAGACCGCTTGAGATTGGGCCATTTTACTACTGTCCGACATGGGGCCTCTTTTACGGAACAATGGACAGATGGTTATGCTTTCCAGAACCTTATCAAGTAAGTGAATTGGCATGATTAAATGGGGCATTGAAAAGTTAATTTGGATATGTTAAAGTTTTCTGTAATTATAGTCATTAATAATCCTAGTAGTGGTAGTCATCTTTCAGTTTTTTAGTTATCACATGTATGATGAAATGTAAGGAATGAAGTAAAGGTATGAAAAAAATGACACAAGTAATCAGAGGAATAAAAAATGAATTCTACATTAAAACTTAAAAGAAAGAGTCGCTGAAGCTAAAGAAGAAAAATCTAGGTTTGACTTGGTATCTTTTAAATTATGAAATAGATTTTCATGAAGAGTCTGTTAAGCATTTATTCTGGATCCACAGAAAAATGAAATGGGTAGCGACCTAAGGAAGAATAAAACCACAGAAGATCCTATAGGACATGTCCCTGAGGCTCTTTAAGAAGACAGTGTCCAGTCATCGGAGTAGTCACTTCCTTGAAGGCAGTGGCAACCAGACCCACTGTCTGTGCCTGTCTGCAACTTGGAATCTTGAGCATTCCTTGCCTTTATCATAACTTTTGGGTTGAAACATTTGAGTATTTATTCCAAGGAGAGAATTAATATTTAAAATCCTAAAATTCGTACTACGTGAATAGCTACTATTAGTTTAGGACTTGAAAAAGTATGTATCTTCAGGTTGTACTACCTTTTGGTGTATCTTATTTATTTTGATTTATTAGATCATTTCCATCTGAGTGAGGTAGAAGTATTAATCATGGGCCTTTAAACTTTTGATCTCCAAATCACAATGAGTTGGAAGATTCCATAGACTGCCTTTCCTACCTTTTTCTTGCTAAAATAGCCCGTTGAGTGTGAATTGTAGTGTGGGACTTCTTTTGAGTAATAATGAAACATAAATAACAAATTTATGCCTGAAAGAAAAGTACAAATATTGATGCGGTTTACATTTTGTGTTAAAACCAACCTCTGACATACACATCAGTAAATCCTTGTTTTACATATGAAACATTAACCTCCCACTTAGTTTAAGCATATTTTTGCTTCACAAATATACCTCAGATATGTGTATTTTGGTGTAAGAAGAGGCTGTCAAGTCAAAGAATATCCTGGAAGAAAAGCACAGATTTCTGAACTAGGCTAGGTAGCAGGGGTTCAGAGCAGCATTCACTGTGTGCTCTAAGCATAGGTGGCTGGTGATAGCAGAGGTGCACCAGGGCAGTGTAAACAGTAGTTACATGGAGGTATGATACCCATCTGGTAACATCCTGACCAAGATGTGCAAATTTCCCTGGAAGTAACACGCCATCCAGTTTCCAGATTTGTTAGAATGGGATCAGAAGATAAAATTAAGATCCTCATTAGTGGGCAAAGCCATCTAATGCTCTGGCTCCTAGTGGCTCCTACTAGTGGCCACTCATTACATGGCAGTTTTTTAGACTTTGACTCAAAGAGATAGTCGATTTGTATAGAGGTGTATTAATAATTAGTTTTAAGAAGTGATTAAAGCTTTTGCTGATAGTGGCAGTATTTTATCTTTTTACTCCATAAGCAGTCCGATGCCCAGAAGGTTCTGGAAATCTTACACAGTCACAGAGTACAAAATGATGACTTTGCTGTATGTAGAGCCATCAGATCAGAGAAATTGGGACTAAATGAGATCCCTAACCGAGATTGTTCCCTCTAGGTAGATGGCACGTGTTTAATCGTTTTCAGTCATATGTATGGTAAGATGTCCATTTCTTCTCTTGGGGAGCTGTTTCTGGCTGATGTCTATTAATTATAGGTATTTGATTTCCTAAAATTTTGAATAAATTAATTCCCTTTCCTTCAGTAAAGAAATTGAAAATTGCCAGGCGCGGTGGCTCACGCCTGTAATCCTAGCACTCTGGGAGGCCGAGGCGGGTGGATTGTTTGAGCTCAGGAGTTCGAGACCAGCCTGAGCAAGAGCGAGACCCCGTCTCTACTTAAAAAAAAAAAAAAAAAAAAGGAAAGAAATTATCTGGAAAACTAAAAAAAAAATGTATAGAAAAAATTAGCCGGGCATGGTGGCGCATGCCTGTAGTCCCAGCTACTCGGGAGGCTGAGGCAGAAGGATCGCTTGAGCCCAGGAGTTTGAGGTTGCTGTGAGCTAGGCTGACGCCACGGCACTCACTCCAGCCAGGGCAACAGAGTGAGA
>CAUYSK010017105.1:0-54577 GCA_963575035.1 Avahi laniger | reverse complement strand
AGTGGCTCATGCCTGGAATCCCAGCACTTTGGGAGGCCGAGGTGGGAGGATCATTTGAGGCCAGGAGTTTGATTTCAAGACCAGCCTGGGCAACCCATCTCTACACAAAATTTAAAAAATCAGCTGGGCGTTAGCGTTGTGATGTGTGCCTATAGCCTCAGCTATTTGGTAGGCTGAGACAGGAGGATGGCTTGAGCTCCAGAGTTTGAGGTTGCACTGAGCTATGATGATGCCACTGATCACTGAGGTAAGTGCATTTCAGCCTCGGTGACAGAGCAAGACCCTGTCTCTAAAAATATATATATATTAATATTATATATAATATATATGGTGTATATATTAATATATCTACATTATATATAATATATATTATATGTACATATATATAAATATGACCTAATATTTTTTTCCCTTATTTGGGTACTTGCGGTGTGTGCCTGTGTGTCCATGTTTGTGTGCACATATACCTAGTTTTGCCTGTAGTACCTAGATTATAATTCCTTTCAAGGAGGGACAGAGTCCTCTTCATTTTAAATTCACCTATCCCCACATATAGGGCCTAATCCTTAGCAGATGCTCAATAAATGTTTGCTGAATTTAAATTCAGGGCCGTATAAGTCTGGTACTGCCAGCCAGATCTGAAACTCCTTTCTTCCAAACAACAGCCAACTGCTTGTCATTAAAGTCAATACTAAAGTGCGTGAGCAACTAACTCGTACTCAAGCTAGGAATGTGATTATTCTTATCTTAGTATTTATAACTGCAAATATTATAACTAGTCATAAAATTTCCAATGCTTTGAAAAGCCAATTGCTTAAAATCGGAGTCTGCTAAATGATGAGTTCCATTGGCCAGGTCCATGCCGTGTGAAGGTTTCCTTGTATTCCTTTTTATTTATTTCTCAAATGACCTCTCGTTAACTTAGCTAAGTGTCTCTCCTCCTGGAAGTTACCCCAAAGGGCAGCATAGATTAAATAATGTTTTCACTTATGCCTACCATAGTCTAAATACCTCACTCAAACTTTTCAACTTTCTTAGTTTAGAGCTAAGTTATTTGTAAGCATGATGTCCATAGGATATTTATGTATTAGATGTTTACATATCTTGTATCTTAGACTCCTCCCATACCCTTCCTGTATTTTTGAAAATGTAACAACAGCAAAATTTCACGGTATCACTATAGGTTGCCATGGTTTTACCTAACATGTAATCTTTATAAAGTGTCAGAATTAAAGCTTCCTGTGGCTAAGAAATGAACGCGGATTTCAGGCCTTTTGCAATCTTTGTGTTTCTTTGTCTCATGGTCTCTGAGAAGCAGCAGCCTCATAGGAGTTCTAGAGGTGGCTCTGCAATGCGACAAGGCCATATTACACCTTTCCAAGGTGCAGTTATGGACACACATACATCTTTCCAGCCTTTGGGAAGTTTAAAGAAATTTTCAAACCTAGAAGACCAAGAAAATATTAAATTGCATATACTGGTAACGCATATTTTTGTTGCAAAAGCTGTTGTTCCATGCCACCCATAAAGGTTTATCTGCACTATTGGGGTGATCCCTAAACGACTCAAGATAAACACATACATGTACTCAAACAATGTCTGTCTATTCCAGCACAAACAAGTGACTTGTTGATTGTTAGTTTTGCAGTAAGTCATGCCTTTAATTTTTCTCCCTTCCTCTACGTGCTTGGTTTCAAAAACAAACACAAGGATGAATTTCTGGAAACTAAAGACTTGCAGATAAGGGTGATGGTCTAAATCAGTCACTTGGCCTATAAACTTTGACAGCATCTTTTTACACCCATTTTCTGTGTATTTTCCAGTGATCTGGGTGGGCCTCTCCCGGTAATGAGAGTTTCATGTGCTGATGGAGAATTTGGAAGTGCAGGTGTCTGAGAAAACTCCTCTACTTGGCATTGAAAAATCCAGCCAGGAGCTGATGGGATTACCAAGATTAAAGTCGGCCACCCGCCTAAGGTTATAACGAATGCTACCCTGGAGACAGGAATGAAGAGAAAGAACAGGCCGCCTCTAGGTACAGCTGGTTGTCAGAAATTGTGTGTAAACAGTTAGTCTCTGAAGGGATGCCAATCATTCCTGAGAACAGATGAAATGAACTTCTCGATTTAATATTTGGTCAACTGCAATTTCCCTGTTGGAAGTTTACCATTCAGCCAGGAAGCGTATACACTGATTCTTTTCTGAAGATCACTTACAAAGGGGATGGGGAAAGCCTTGACAAAAATGGATTTTCAAAGCATGACTCCCTAAGAAAATCATTTGTAATTAGAATTCACAACTGATGGAGCTAAATAAGAGAGAAATGTTATCCAATGATCTATGATTTCTAGGCTCCTCCTAGAAAGAACACTGTTCTGTGCTTTGAAGACATCTGTTCCCTTCGCCATCCAAATGCAGTCAGTGGACAGAGCTGCAAATTCTTTCCATGTTCTGGGGAAAAAAAAATCTATCTATATTAATTTCATGCATTTCAGCCTGGGTCACACGATGGAAAAAATGTATCTGTACAACTTTCAAACCATAGAAGCACAAGCACAGATGTTACACTAAAAACATTGTGTTATTCCTTTCCTAGCACTGCTTGAAGTCCTTAACATAATGGAAGCGGTGACTTGCAATTATCCACCGGAACCATTCTTGACACATGGTTGGGTACATTTATTTCAACCACATACTTGGAGGTGACAAGAGGCAAAACTTTCTTGGTGAACAGGGGCATGCTGTTGTATGTGTGGTGGTGGTGGTGTGAGTATACGTGTGTGTGTGTGTGTGTGTGTGTGTGTGTGTGTGTGTGGTGGGGGACAAGGGGATAGTTCTAGGCAGAAAAAACAGAGGTAAGGGACATATTTGGAAAGACTAAGAAAAGACATTCCTTTCATGCAACCTTCCAGGTTTTAAAGAGCAGTAAGAATCTTGTCACATTGCCATCATACTTTCAGATGCAAAGTTAAGGATTAAAACACATCACTTTGCATGATTTCAATAAACTGCCAGTATTTAAGGAGAAATGGAAGAACTGGTTCTTAATCTGTTTGAATTATTTTTGATAAAAAAGATTTAAATGGAGATGAATTTTATATGAGAAACATAAATATTCTAAAACGAGACACTTTAAAGAAAGATAAGTGGATAAACAGATGTTCATATTAAACCCTTCTGGAAAACAGCAATGTTCTTCCATTAAGGGAACTGGATTATTGTATTACAGAAGTTGATAATTGGACCTGAATTTCAGCAAATACAGGTTGAACCCCAAATCACCTCTTCCTTCCTCCTTTTTCTTGTTGTCCCAGTCCCCAGAAGACACTAGGAATGTCCAGATGGAGGTCATGTAAGATTCTTTCCATGTTTATCTCAATAAATGAAATTCATCTATTTACTAGCAGTTGATTTTAGAGGAAATATCACGTTAAAGAAGAAATAGCATCATCTGATTTTCCTTGACATGGTAAATGATCGTTAAATGAATTAATTCTTGCCATCTTGGTATTGGAACTTTCCAAATATATAACAACATCCTTGTGAATGAATATAATATTTGGAAACATACAACATGACTAAATAAATGGTATAATGTGTGCATTATAAAAGATTGCTGATTGAGACTTGCAATGAGTAGCCTGGATTTTTTAGGCAGTATTTAAATAACTAGGCCAGTAAAATTCTGCATATTATACTTTCATTTTTTAAGATTGAGAACCTAAAAAAGAATTCTTCAGTATTTCACATTTCATACTGTTTTCTAACTTCTTTCTATTATCATGAGTATTTCTTACTGGAAATTTGATATTTCATTTCCAGATTCTCAAACTTAAGTCTCCCTCGAATTTCTTGCACATGTAGCCATTAACTTGTGTGCCTACCTGGGAGCTACCTGAATCAGCACATCAGCGTTAGCCCTCAGTAAACAGAAGAAGTCTAGAAGGGTAAGACATAAGACAACTGTAATGAATTTCTTCATACTGCTAGATTCCTGGGGCTGTGTTTTTTCCCTCTTCCCTTTTCTGGGTTAGTATTAAGGCCTATAAAATGCTCAGAATTGAACGTGATATTTGTCTTCTTAAGGAAGGGAAAAAGAGTGGGTTTTGGCAGGACTTTAAGGTGTGAACAGTCTCTAATGGTGGGTAAGCCCATGCCTTACAGATATTTCCTTCAAAGATTGGAGAGACATGAAAGAGGAACTGTCTGGGCTTCATCTTATCTCCCCTAGTGGGCTTCACTTTCTTGCAAGCTAGCTCAAAAGAACCAAGGAAAACAGGCCCCCCTACTGAAGTTTCTATGTGAAATCCTCAGAGAAGCTTCATGATGAAGCCCACCTAAACAATTATTTGATCTAGAGAAAAAAAATCTCCTTAATTTAAAAAAAGTGCGATGTGCTGCCTCACATGGTCATCAATAAGTGTTTAAAACAAATTCCAGCTATGTTCCATATATTTATATTTTCATGTTAGGAAAGCTCATGGCACTAGCTGATAGAATAAATTTATTTTTAATAGGATCACAGAATTATAAATGCTCGAAAGGACCCGAGAAGCGTCTGGTCCAATCACCCAGTCCCTCTGAAGAATTCCGTCTATAGCCTTCTCCGGCTTGCTAAAAATAAATAAATAAAGGAGCTGATTTATTTATTGTTAAATCGAAAAATACGTAGTTTGATGTTTAAAGCTAGAATTGTAAGAAAAATAAAACTTTAGTAGAATTAAGACATCATTCTCCAGAAGGAAGACAGCTAGAAGAACACCATAAATGCATTTTTAACCCCTTGAGGCAAAGAGAGCTGGAAAAAAAAGGCACAAGTGCATATGTGATTATACTGAGTCATACCGTGTGCAATTAGGCTCAAATGCTTATGCTGTTCAATCGTTGGAAATATAAAAGCGTAATGCATTTTATTACTATTGGGATTTATTGAGCATTTTTAAATTTAATCTACTTTCTTCTCTTTATTTGAACCTAGAATTGAATGAGATTAGATGGCTGAGGAAGGGGAGGAGGGAGGCGGAGAAAGGAAGTAAGCTTGTGTGGGTGTGTATGTGGGTGTGCGCACGCTCCTGTCTGTCTTTGTTTCAGGTCAGCATCCAAAATTGTTATTCTGATGTGAATCAAAATGGCCATTTTGATGTGGTGCTTTCAAATGGTGCATTAAACGTGAACTATACGAGGTCACGGAACCCTCAGCCATGCCAGGGCTTTGGAATTTCCAGGGTGCACCTCTCTCTCTCACTTTTGGAGAAGATTGCTCAGCATGTGCTAGAAAAGTTTCAAACTCTGGGTGTTGCCAATTCTCAAGAACACACTTTTTCTTTTTGCTCTGGGGCTTTCCAATTACAATATGAAAGTTATTTAAAGCTTGGGAGTTGGTGTGTTACATTACATGCCGCATAAACGTAGCTGGTGCTCCTAAACGTGAGCATTAATGCACTTTGTAAAAGGTAAAATTATTACCACCGGGGCAGAAATCAACAAACCCCACCAAAGGAATTTCTTAAAACTACTATCATAAAATCTGCGCATGTTATGGATTTCATTAACATTTTCCCCGAGGATTCCCAATTGTATAATAACAGAAGTTCTTTAAATTTTAAATACAACAGACAGGAACAGCCTTTCATCCAAAACAGATGTGAAACTATCAACCTTGCCTTCTTATTGGTTCACAGATATGAAACTGGCTGGTAACTGATAGCTCTTAATGTGTTGTTGTTTAGGTTACAGAAATGGAAACTCAATATTATTTTTCCCAATGAAAAGATAAGTTAGTAAGCAATAGACTCTTCAACCACAGTTCCTTATTCTTGATTACATTTGAAGTTTAAAAAAAGAAAACAACAAACCTCTGATTTACATACTGCATAAAATCTAAAATAGGGAGGCAGAGGTCAGTGACATACAACATTCTTATCTGGAAGAATTAATTTCAGTCTTATTTTGCCGAAATCTTGTCAATGATAACTTGCAATTTTACCCTGTTTCCTTTTCTTAATCCCATCCATATCTGTGCATTTTTGAGACCCCAATTATGCAGTCTTCTAAAATAACATCTGTATTTATTTAGCTAAAAACAGTTCACTTTTAAAGGCTAAAAATAGTGAGGCTTAAGATAAATAAGCAAGGAGATTTATGATGCTATTTTCCTGCACAAGGTAAACAAACACATCCGTACTTTTGGAAAACAAAAGAACTACAGTTCTGTTCAAACAATATCTATAAGCAGTAATATCTACAAGTAACAATATCTACAAGTGACAAAACCCAGCCACGCAACAAGTTACTTTTTCTTTCGAAAGGGCTGACTAGTCTGATTATTTAAAAAATGACTTGATTAGGATTTGAGCATCTTCTACACCAGCAATTTTCAATTAGTGGTTTTCCTCAAAGTCTAGAGACATTTTTGGTTGTCGTGACTGGTGTGTGTGTATGTGTGCTACTGGCTTCTAGTAGGCAGGGGCCAAGGATGCTACTTCACATCCTACAATGCACAGGACAGGCCCCATGACAAAGGATTGTCCAATCCAAAACGTGAGTATTGTCTAGACCAGGAGACCCTGCTCTAAGACATAGTCCAATCATTTAATTAAAGCTTCTGCAGTGGTGGTTGAATTTAATAGGCATCATTTACCAATCACCAGCCAGTAGAGACAGACTGAAATTTAAACATGCTTACTTGGTCTTCAGCTCACCACCCTTAAAAGGGACCCAAATCCATTTTCACATCTTGTTACAATTGAGTGGGAATAAGGATGCTAACATTCCAGTCCAGGTTCTGTCCTTAACTTGCTACACGGTCTTGCAAATCACTTAACCTCTGAACCTATGCAAAATAAGGGATTTAGACCAAATAATGATGCTTGCGTCACTTTTAGTCTTAGACTTAAAGTTGAGATATCCTAAAAAGAAAAATAAATCTTTAGAATATAACTATGAATGTTGGTTCAAATAGACACTGGCATCCAACAATAAAAAACCAGAACTATAAGTAAAATGGAATGTTCATGCTACATAGCTCATTTATTTTTAATTGTAATTCTATCTAAACAATTGTGGTTCTTTCAGTATTGTCTTTCCAGTAATGCTTCATCATAAAAATCTAAGAGGCGTCTTCAAATGTCATGTATTTTCTTGAGGGTGTGTTGACATGAAATACTACTTCTTAGTAAAGCCATTCAACTGATTTCTTAAACTGAATTAAGTAGTCAACTTGAGCAAAATGGTTAAAATCATCTTGATAATTTCTAGAAGACAAAACAATCGCTTAAAAATATCCAAATGACGATCTCTCATGTTGGCAGGGTTGATTTTTTTTGAGGGGTATTGCTCAGGTTCTTTGGCTCCTGGCTTGGAAGAATCACAAGCTGGGCCAGTGCCACGGAGTGAGGACAGACAGGAGCGACTCACACAAGCAGCCTTTACTGCAGGCTTTTCAGCATAGAAACAGAAAGCGAAAATACGTTTCCCCAAGGTGAAACGGGGCTATCTCCATGAGTGGAGATCCTGAGGTTTTACCGCACTTCTGCTTTTATGTCTACGCCTTATGATATGCTAAATGGTGGGTGGAACACTCATTAGTTTCCTGGGAAAAGGGTGGAGAGTTCTTAGAGCTAAGGGCTCTCCCCAATTTTATCCTTATAGGGTAACTTCCAGGGGTTGCCATGGCATTTGTAAACTGTCATGGCTCTGGCAGGTGTGATTTTTACTATGCTAATGTATGTTAATGGAGAAAAGGTCACCTTTGGACATGAGCTCCTAGTTTCTCCACTTGCTCCTGGCCAGGAAAAGTCCCTAACTGCAAGTTCCTGCCCTTGTAGGTTAGGTTCTAAATACTCATTGGCCTCTTCGTTTTTGCCGCCTCCTGTTTTCCTGTGGTTAGCGCTGCTCACCCGCACCTGTCCCTAATGACGTGTGCATCTGCCTTCCCCAAATCATACCCTCCTTAAAAAACAGCAACATAAAAAACCTCAGAATTGGATCCATCACTTTATATTTCCTTCAAGTGACTTCCTGTAATGTGAAAAGCCAAAGTCCCAGAGACAGCATTAGGAAAAGTTCCCCAGGAGACAGAAGATTTTGGAATATAGACTTCCCGGGTAGAAACTCCATCACGGGTAACAGACCTATGACGCATGAAGGATGGGATGTAAAGCATTTGTTTTATGGAGGAAGGAGAAACAATGCAGAATTGGGGTAAGATCACCAAAAGCTCACCTTGGGGAATTTTTTAAAGCAAATTGTCTCCTTTCTAGATGAATGTTTTGGCTAACACAGCATGTTAATATTAGTTGCAATAAACATACACACTCAGCACACCTGGGGAATACACATTCCATTGAACAGCTGTATTTTCCCTAAATTTGCCAACACTCTATTTTACATGTAGCATTCCACATTCGGGTAACCCAGTGAGCTATTTTTGTCAGTTCTCTAGTTACAGATTTATAAAGTATCATTTTATTGTAATTTTGGCAATTTACTAATGATCTGAATGAGTTAATACACCCCCTAAAGTGTCTGGCTTATAATAGCGGAGTGTTCACAATCAGGACAGCCTGGCTTTATATATGTTATGGATCAGTCAATTGAGCAGATGGAACCGATTTTGAATACAACATTACAGATTAGAAACCTGCTAGAAACTGGCAATTTTACAAAAAATCAAAACCTATTTCATAGGAGATACCTGTTCCACACTCAACACATTAACATCAGAGAATGAAATGATTTGTCCAGAAAGTTTAAGAGGAAAGAAAATTATATATGAAACTTTTTAAAATAAATGATATTCTAAAGCTTTAAGATTAACTGCTTTGGTTTCCACTTTCAATTTTTGGGAGATTCTGACTTTAAAGATTAAAAACAAGGGTTTCAAGCCACAAATTTTTCTGATCAAATAAGCAAGTGCTCACTTCTCCCACCTAAAAAACTTGATAAAAATGTATAATAATACTGGTTGTTAGAGGAAGTATTTCCAAGGACTCATGAGTTATTTCATTCCATTTGGTGCTTAATGAAGGTCCAGCCGGCTCCTTCTTAGTTCCTGAAATCAGGTCTATCTATGCCTTTAAATTATCCTTTGTCTCTATTCTCAGCAAGTTGTAACAAACAAGTCAAGTTCTGAATCGTAACAAGGGCCACTTTGGGAAGTTGCTGGTAGCAAGAACTCACGGCTCTGGATGGAATATTGGGAGAGCATGTTGTGTAGGTAGTAAACCCTGAAGGATTGAAGAAAGGCCCCCAGGGCTGAGGTCAGGAGCCAGACTGTTGGAGGGAGAGGCTCCTCTGTGACCCTCAGGCCTGATGACCCTGCCATGCTTGGCCATCTCTCTCTGAATACTTGGCACGAGACCCTGTCCAGAGCACCTCAACTGCAAGAGTGTGAGATGAAACACTCACAATCAGAATGGCCAAAGGTCTATGCAAACCTCAGCTGCACCCTGGCGTGGTGTCAGATCCAACCACAAGTAGTGATTCACCACTGTCCCTGCCTGGACTTGTCACTCAGTGCCTACTGACTTGCTTCCTAAGTCCGAAGAAGTCCATTTGCATTGTGTAAGAGCGAGATTTCCCACAAGTTCTACCTTTTCCTGAAGTCAGACTTCGGTGAATCATTTAACCTGTCTGGGCCCCAGTTTCCTCAAATTAAGATGGGGATAAAAATCTCTGGTCCACTTACTTCACCTTGTGAGACTAAAATAGGATGTGTATGAAAAAGCGCTTTCATAAAGGACATAAATCGTATGCATTATAGAAACATAAGATTTTGTTTTCAGAACGTGTCTCTCCCAATTAACTTTAAAATCCATAAAGCAACCTAAAGGCCACTTGTATTTGACCAGGTTCATGTGTTGAACCTGTAAGGGGGGGCATTTCCCTTTTTTATTTTTCTTTTTGGGACAGAATCTTGCTCTGTTGCTCAGGCTGGAGTGCAGTGGTGTGATCATAGCTCACTGCAACCTTGAACTTCTGGGCTCAAGCAATCATCCTGCCTCAGCCTCCCGAGTAGCTAGGGCTACAGGCAAGCACCACCACATCCAGCTAATTTAAAAGAAATTTGTTTTGTAGAGATAGGGTCTTGCTATGTTGCCTAGGCTGGTCTCAAACTTCTGGCCTCAAGTTATCCTCCCACCTCAGCCTCCCAAACAGCTGGGATTACAGGCGTGAGCCATGATGCCTGGCGGAACATTGACTTTCTTCGACACAATTGTTGTGAGGGAGTAAACGTGAATGTGTGTGTGTGTGTGTGTGTGTTGTTGTGGGTGTGTTTTGACTCAGCTCAGCCCATCTCCCTACCACACTAAGGGCTTTTGCTACTGGTGCCTGCTTTCAAAGTTCCTTAAGGGAGAAAATGGGGAAGACTTTAATATTATTTGAGAAAAACATATAAGGCAAAAGGAAAACGTGGAAACAAGCTTCCTCAGAAGGTTACCTCTAGCTACTCCTCTCTTCTGGAACTTTCCTTCTCTTCATACCTCAGAATGAACATCTGTACTAGAACAGGAGTGAAGAGAGAAGGTGTTTCGGCCTCAGGGGCTTGCTTATGTATTCTTACAGCCACAGACTGTCTTCCTGGAGGTTTCCTTCTTCTGTGTGATTAATCCGTAACAGGGCTGATTTACCACACCAAACAGGATGTGGTTTAGAAGCCAACTGCTTTCTGCTCCTCTGGCATAAGCGAAGGCATAAATAATCCAGTCCCACAATTTTTTCCACAAGAGACAATGCCCTCAAATTTGCAGAAGAGCAGAGTTCCAGCCCCCGTTAGTTGGTGAAGTAATTCCATTTCTAAAGTCACTGGAGGGTGCGGCAATCAGTTAGGCCCTGGTGCCATTTTCATTTCTCCAATCCACAAAGTTCACATCACACCCAGCACCCAGACATTGTGTCTCTTGCCTTTTTTTTTGTTTTGGTCTCCTGGCATTTTAATCACAGAAAAGTTACAGTTGTTTTGAGGAAAGCACTCCCAAGAGCTTTAATTAAAGCTGGAAGGATAAATCTGTTTACAGTGTGGTGAACACTATCATTAATAAAACATCAAAATAGTTAATGAATTAAATTCCTCTTTGTGTGTGAATGGCTGCATTTAGGATCCACAAGAGCACATCTCCTGAATGGACACAGTATGCTAGATACTTAGTTTGCAGAGATGAAAAGGAAAAATTGAGACTGCATTTTCCTGAGATTCATAGTATCATAGTATCATTTTATAGTATCCAAGAACTTGAATGGCGTGAAAGCTACATTATCTTTATTTTACAGGAAAAGAAACTCAATTTCAATGGATTTAATGGCTTGGGTCTCTCATGATGTGCTTGAATAGTAAGAATTTTTATTGCATCCTTTATACATTGAGTCTTTACTCCAAAGGAAGAAAAAAGATTAAATTAATAATAAGAAAAGCAGCTCTACGACACAGAATACAGCATGGAATACTCTGGGGAAAAAGGGGGCAAATTTCATAGTGTGATTAACTCTGCCATTGACAATGAAGAGTTTTTTTAGCTGCTCAGGATATGAAGTGGCCTTTTGAGCAGGATATGGCTGTGTGCAAACCTTCAGATTGGGACTTCCCTTCACAATCCTTCTCACTAAAAGGGCTCCTTGACTTGTTTTTAAGCTTTCTGGCAGACAACAGATCTCACAGGAAGCACCAAGGTGGACGTTCATACCCATGGTTAATGATGCATTGTTTTCTTATGTCACTCAGTAATTTCCTAGAGAAAACAATGAGAACCAAAGACTGTTCCTGTGTTGAAGGAAAGCCAGCTCCCAGTATTGCTTTATTAATTTAACACATGCAAGTATTTGTCCTTGTTGTTGCTACAGCAACTTGCTTTGTGGGGGCATATTTCATGCAAAATGTGAAAAAGCTGAAAAAGAAAACAAATGTCATCTGCATACTTATGTGCACATAAATAGAAATGTATGTGCGCGAAGGTTCCTGAGATTAGAGGTAGCGCCTCTTGCCCTCCATCTAAATTACGCTGTACTTGTTGGTTAATTTATAAAACATCTATCCAATGAAAACAACAAGCTAACCGCTTCCAAGGAGTTTCAGAAAAGCTGGAAACACATGAAATGATTCATAATTAGGTGATGGGTGGATGATAACAGCTCCTACCACGTAGACAGACACAACGAGCATGTAAATGAGCCCTCTGAGCCCTGAAGGGAAAAAAAATGATAATTTTACCTCAAGGTGAACCTGAAAGCTAAGCTTTGTGACATTCAACTTTCGGAGGGGATCAAGGACCAAGGTCCCTGCATTTTAGGTGTAGCAACAATAAGCACCCAACCCGTCTCTGAGCGAGCCTGCCCGGCACGAGGAAAAATTTGCAGAGAGGTGACTGATGTTGCATAAAATAATGCTTGGAAGTGTATGAACGGTGATGGCTGATGAAGACCCTGTGTACGGATGCACAGAGCAGCAGTGCTGGAGTGAGTGGGGCAGACATTGTTTTCGAGCCTGATCCCTAAGTGGCCTTGAGCATTTACAAATTTTTCTGAACTTCATGTCATCATTTTTTTTTCTTTTCTGTTCTTTCTTTCTTTCTTTTTTAGATAGGGTCTTGCTCTGTCGCTCGGGCTAGAGTACTGTGGCATCATCATAGCTCACTGCAGCCTCAACCTCCTGGGCTCAAGCGATCCTCCTGCCTCAGCCTTCCGAGTACCTGGCATGTGCCACCATGCCCCGCTAATTTTTCTTTTCTTTTTTTTTTTTTTTGTAGAGATGGGGTTTCGATCTTGCTCAGGCTGGTCTTGAAATCCTGGCCTCAAGCAGTCCTCCCGCCTTGGCCTCTCAGAGTGCTGGGATTACAGGTATGAGCCACGGCACCCACCATGTCATCATTTTAAAAACACAGATAATTATATTTCCTTCCCAGGACCGCAGTGAGGATTAAATAACAAATAAGTCAAGAATTTAGCACAGGGCGGACCACATAGTGAGCATGCCAAAATGGTGAGTATCCTAAGAATGGCCCAGTGGTCATTCTTACTGTTCACCAAATATTTCTAGCTCTCCTTCCTCCAGCAGAAGTCTGCTGCCCTTTGGAAGTTAAGTGGCTGTGCGATGTGCTTCGGCAACGAGATGTGGGTGGAAGTGCTCTGCCAGGAGAGCCAGCGTGATTTGCCACACTCTTTCTCCCTCTGCCTTGGGGACAGGCAACATTTCAGAGGACAGCGGCCCCCACGGTCTGGGTCCTGGTGTGAGGCGATGTGGAGCAGACTCCAGCTGGCGGCCATGGAGGCTGTGGCATGCGCTATAAGGAAACCTTCTTGTTTGGGGGCTTGGGTTACCTCGCTTCTCCGGACCATGCTTTCTCACTGACAGAAAGAGGTGGATGACTTGAGTTTTTTTTTTTTTCCTTCTGGGACAATCTCAGATTGTGCCTAACTGAAGAATGATGTAAACTCTGTCCTGTTGACAAATGCTTTGAGAGAGTCTGTTCTGTCTCCGTGTTTCTACTGACAGAGGATTGACTTACACAGAAGAATTGCTAGAGTTGCAATTTCAGAACCCCAGCAAGACCACCATCCCTACATTCCTGAGCTCTCTTCCCATTACCAAGAATAGGACCACATTGCCACGCAAACGTGCTTAGCCCTGCAAAACGTCAGCTTTCCTCTAGAGGCACGGCTGTCAATCACACTGAACTGTTTGTTGGTTGGAGGATGTGGAAAAATAAGTTACCAAGAGCTGTTTTGACACAGGGAAATTCATTTCATTTCTGACTTAATCCAGAGCTGAATTCAGCAATCCGAAGGTAAAAGTCTCATCTTTTCTCACCCTCTACACATTTGTCTGTGTTATCATTTTAGAGGTTAGCGTGAGTTCAGTCTCCAGTAATAGGCTATTTCACTTTAAGTGTATGTTAAACTAATATTGACCTTTCCAAAGTAAAACAAAATCTGGTATTTGTGCTCAAAAGACTGAAACAGCAATAGATGTGGAAAGTAGAGGATTAATCATCTTGGTGGTTTTTTCTTTTTTTTCTTGCTCAAAAACTCTCTCTGGGAATTAGTCATTTTTATATATCTAGCAATGAATGTAAGATAAGCTCTGCCTGTTCTCCTGAAGAGGAAGCCCGGATCCTTCAGCAAATAACCTTTTGTATAATTTGCTCAGAGTTTAACCCAGAGATCCAGATATAGATGTTTCATTTAACAGTGGGTCAAATGCTCATGAACATGAGCCTCAGGCCTCGTGTGGGAATATCCAGAGGTCAAGGCTGGGCACGGGGAGTGGTGCTGGGATGAGATGGGGGCAGATCAGATTGCTGGGACATGGGGACAGTGCGGGGGTTGGCGGCAGTCGAGGAGGGACTTGTGGGGGTATGTATGTTATGGCAGGGACGGGAATGTCAGAGCAAATTGAGAACAGCAGAAGCAACATCATTAATGAGAACACGAGTACGTGCATTCCATACATACCCATGAACGCACAGTCAACAGAGGCCAGCGCCTGCAGCGCAACCCCGGCTCGAGTGTGTGGTGTATCGACCTATGTGGAAAAATACACTCCAGCCTCCCCTTCCCTTCTTTGAGTGGACAGAAAACCCTATACTTGGGAACAATTATTTCATGCACATCTACAAAAACAGGATTAACATCAAGGACATCAAAATTTTGTCAAAGTAGGAAGCCTATCAAAAGAAAATGTGTAGTAGTTGGGAAACATCAGATCTTTTAGTTGTTATTAAATTTGAGGCATCTGAACCCAAATTCTGTAAAGAGTAGCATCTAAGTATCTGAGAAGATGAATGGTTTTTCAGGGATGTTTCCTGGGCCTGCTTTTCTCTGATCATGATGTGATTGATCATTCAGCAGTGATCACATCTTATGCCCACTATTCTCTCTTCTCATTGGAGGGCCTTTGAAATGGTACTGTTTTTTTTCCCCCCACTTTTTTGGATGACCCAAACCTTCCCCAACTCTAGATGTGCTAGGTCAGAGGCTGCATACCTGGATCCACTCCCTGTAGGAGTCCTCACCAGGGGTCCACCCATTCTCGGGGTAGTTGAGGCGGGAGCGCTCCGCAGACCAATTGGTGCTATACTGGGAAGAAGCCGTGATTTGGTCAGAATGAATCTCTCCAGATTCCATGCCCAGAGCTTCCATGCATTTGAAATCTGAAGAGAAAAATAGAGCCCAAAGTCATCAAAACATAGGAGAGCTAAGATGCATTTTCCTTTTTAGTCTGGTGGACTAAAGCATTCATTCACTCAACGTCTTAGGAAAGGTGGCCACAAGGGACCCACTGGAATGTAGCATGAATACTTGTATTTTCACAGCAATGTTTAAAAATGAGGCTATGAAGATCATAACAGTGATTAATAATGTTCTCAAGGAGACCTAGGTTGACAAAGATACTATTTGAAATTTACTAGGAAATTCTGATTTATTTTCAAAGTGGAGTGTACGTGTGTGTATATATATGTATGTACCTATCATATGGGTATACACCAAAATTTATATTTAAATAAAATTTTAGTTTTAAATTATTTCCTCCAACATCTAATAAATCAGAAAAAGACTCTATGTCTATTTACAATTCGTACTCAATAGACAGTGGATCTTAGCTTTCGTTGAAATTCCTTGGAATTGGTCCCTAGACCATGTCCTTCTGAGTCCTTTGTTCTCATGCTCCCTGCCCCTGGCCTGGTCATGATTATTAACATAATTAGTTTATTTTATTAAAACACAAAAGCATCCATCAGGGGTAAGCTGAAGTATCTTATGGCCCCAAAGAGCTCCACAGTTTTACAGCATAAAATAATAATGACCACAACAGTAGCCATGAGTCATTGAAACCTGCATCCCATTAGGCCCAGTAGGCTCAGTTTGATGACATCAGGAAACAAGGAATTAATGTTAGGACACTGTTAACCCAAAGCACAAAAGCGAAAAACAGCTTTCGAGATTAAATGGAAGATTCTCACCCATCCAGAACATCTCAACTAACCAAAATTTCACATATTCTAAACTTACTATCAAAACAGGTAAGGTTTGAGGGCATAAAAGGTTTTCTCTCACTGGTTTCATACTTTTAAACTTAGGTTTGTTATTTGTAATATAAAAAATTATTTACAGTCACCTCCCATACATAGATTAATTACTCAAACAACTGAAGCACAAATGAGATTTTTGAAATTTCATTGACCTCTTTATTTTCCAGTGAGATCTGGAAGAAGAGATTCTAGCATATCGGCAAGAAGATACTGGCCTATCAGTAGGACATGTCTTCAAACACCCCTTGTCCTCTCCCTATGTTACGTTAAGCCTGGTATCTAGAACTGATGAAGCCCACAGACAACTTATTCTTTGTTCTTTCAGTTTTTTCCCTTGGGCTTTTAAAAGAGCTGGAGACCTCATAAACTTTGAGCAAGGGTTGAGTTAGTTAAGTTGGGTATTTTAATAGGACACAAGAAACATAATGGCTTCCCTCAGGGTCTCCCACGACCACAGCCCCGTGCATTCTGCATGACTGCTCTGTCAGTGAACTATTGCAGATTTCTTCTTATCATCTGCAGCCTGTCCTTTTATGATTCTCAGCCTATGACAAATTGGAGGGTGCCAGGTGAGTGGTCTGGTCAGATTTCTTTGTTTCAAGTCACTGTTTTGCCAGTTCGCACTTTCTTCTGCAATTTCAGAGGTTCACAGGCAGGCTTCTCATCTACAATTTTATGAAGCGAGCACACCAAATAGTTCTTTCTATTGATATTCATAAAAAAACATTTCAAAGAGAAAAACAAACACCCGGCACCCCAGCTCACAAAACATTTCTTCCATGTTTCATGTGGCCGCAGGTGTGTGAGGGGCAGAACGGGAGTGTTTACTGCAGGGCTTTGCAAGATGAATAAATACTGACCTTCGGAGACACTGCTCTGCAAGACGCTGTAGTTTGCGGAGAAACCTTCTTTTGCTATTGCACTGTCAGTATAAAAAACCATGGATAGAATGCCCGAAGAGGAACGGATGCGACCTGGTGTTTTCTGTCCACAGTAGCGCCCAATGTGAGGGCCAACTGGAAAGGGAGAAAGAGAATTGTCAGAATGTCTTTTCCTCTACAGCAGAGGCAAGAATTACCATTTACAAACACGGGTCCCAGCAGAACCCAGAAGTGCCTTCTAACCCAAAGCAAGTCTTCCCTGGTTAATTGGTTTGCTGTGAACATATTGGATTGGGCTTGCGGAGAAGATTTCAAAGTGGGCTCAGAAGGGCAGTTACCAGCATAACCACGTTCCCCAGCGAGCAGAATTGTTTTCAGGAACAGAATCAAAATGTTCGCTTCAGTTGCAAAGAATGAGATTTGGGCTGGCTAAGTGGCACCTTGGCATTCATCTCCGGGGCTGAAAGGCGTACACAACCCAGCACGGAAAGACTCCAGGTAGGCTGTGGTCACTGAGCTCTCTTTGAGTTACCTGTCCTCACTTCTCCTGCCCCAGGGCAGATGCTGGGGGTGTCTGATGTCCTGGAACCAGAGCAATACCTCAGGTCTGATCCAGGACCGGGCAATCTCTATTTCCTTCCCCATTCCGTCTTTTAGCCCTGCCTTCTCACTATGATAAACATCATAGGCTTGAACAAAGGACAAGGGGTCATGTCTTGCTCAAGGCTTTATCTGAAGACTAATTAATAATTTGTAACAATTTTAAAAGTTAGGGACTACTAAAGCCAATCATTGATACAAAATAGCAAGTTATAATCTAAATGAAACAGAAATACATCTTTCTGACTTCTGGTCCGGTTTTTTTCTCTCCCAAACCAGAGAGGTGAGTGCACTGCACTTGTGCACAGTGGCTAAGAGAGGCTCAAAGCAGCCATGTGACTGTGCACACGAGGACACGCAGTGCACCCGAGGCAACACCTGATCGGGAATACCGACTGATGTATGTTAAAGTCAAACTGCTGTTTGGCTTAAACTGGCCACACCTTTGTTGAAGCACTTTAGGCAAACCGTGGCAATGAGCAATTGTGAGTTGCCTTGTGAATAGTGCAGAAGCCCCCTGGACTTGGAGAATCTTTCCATTTCCCTGTCCAGATCAGCAGCAAGCCAAAAAAAAAAAAAAAAAAATTCCCTTTTTTTCTAGGTTTTTTTTTATTGCACATATGGTAAAAATATACCAGATGGTTTGGGCTTAGAAGGACAATCTGGTGTGGACTGTTTTCCCCTCCAAGAAATCCATGGTTCTGTGCATTTCAACTAAGAATTATTGCTTTGTTTAAGGAAGCACAGTAGGTGGACCTTTCCCTGGAGGGAGGGGCCTTCAATAGGGATGTGGTGTTTCACTGCCTGTGTGTGCAATCGGATGCAGAATGCCGCTGATGAGAGGTAGGAGAACCTCCACGTGTGATTGCAAAACTGAACCGTGCAAGAACTGATCTCCCTGGAGCCCCAAAGGACCAGCACAGTCCCTACTAGGCAGCAAATCTGAGCACCCTGCTTTTTAGAGCGTGTAGATCCTTGGCTAACAGGTTTTCAGCTCTTGGCCAATCCTCCAAAAAATAAACAAACAAATAAAAAACAAACCAGAACAACTCCCCCCCCCAAAAAAAGCCAAACAAACAAACCCAGACCAAAACAAAACAAACAAAACTCAATTAAACCAAACCCAAGTTGTCCATATATTTGAACAGTATGCAAAATGGATTACTTTGAATACTTTATAACTTCTCAATGTGTTCGACGTAACTGATTTGACTGAATTCAAAGAGTTTTCTCTCTACTACAACCCCTCACTCTTCAGGACCAAACATTCTGTGTGCATAGACTGTTTTATCAGGAAGAACACCAAGAGGTGGCCCAGTGAAAGCGGCTGATACGGATTACTACACACTGTCATGGACAATAGCTTTGCAATATGGGAAGCAAACGTTGTTACTCTGGGCTTCCCAGTTGGCAGGAGAAAGCATGCGAGAAGATGAAACGCTTGCTGTTTTTGGTTTCTCTTCAGCTTTAATTCCGGCCTCAGAGTCTCCTACAAGTGCTGGATGTGGCCTTCCCGGCAATTTTTTTCTTCTCTGTGGAGCTCAAAGTCGCCCGCAACATATGTATGAAAATATCTTGCTAGGGCCATACACTTAGGTCTTTCCTTTTCTCAAAAAGAATCTCCTTTCTGGTTTGCAATTTTAAATGGGAGGCTTAGAGTCCATTCGTACTGCTTCACTTTTTCCCCCCCCTCATTTGAATTCCATTAGTGTGGCTTCATAATCTTTTTCTTTAGTTTGTAGGCAAACTTTTACATCCCTCATCCTTGGGGTCGCTCTCTGATCACCACAGCCACTGACCTTCCCAAGAACATAAGCTCACAAGGAAAGCTGTGATCACCCCGTAGAAGCTCTGGCGGCATAGCTCGCCCCTCCACCATCGCGCAATTCCTTTGGGGAGGGTGGAAGCGGAGACGCTTTGAAAGAGCAAACAGAAGAGAACTTGTCTAATGCAGACTCATAATTTAGAGAGTCTCCATGACTCACTGGTTTATAATGTTTAAGACATGCTGGGTAAATCTGCCTTCTGTCCTTTAGAACATTGCCCCCGGACAGCAGCATGCAACTCTCTTTAGGAGCCCTCAAGATAGGAGAGTGAAAGGCTTTTTCGACTGTAATACAAAGAAGTATTGAATTTTCCTGAACAACAGTGAGTCCTCAGCCTAGCAAGCTAATGCAATATTGATCTGAGCGAGAGTGGATGAAGTGCTCTTACCCTGTCTCGTATGTGTGCTCATTTGTATATTTATATGAACACAGCTATTGGATTTCCTATTTCTTGTGATTGTGGACCCAAAGGCCAAGGAGATAAGTGGAAACTTCACCAAAACAGAAGTATGATCCAAAAGTTGAACTATTGAGGAATTTAAGCAAGCAACATGTGCCAAGCTATCACTTGGGGAAGAACAGAACTGTCATGATCAGATCTGATCAGGTATGGCAGCGATAGAGTATTTGTGCTGTTTAAAAGATACACCTGCAACAGCGAATGGTGATACCATATTCTTTGTATTTTCCCATTAACCTGTCCAATAATTACAACCCTATCTCAGAATCAGACGATTTGGCTTTCTGCGATCTTCTTATGTGAAAAAATAAAATCAATGATCTATTATACAAATACTATTTAAATGAGGTATTTTGAATAATAAACAAAAAAGGGACTCATTTCAAAGTAAAAATTAGGCCATCTATACTTTCATTAAATTAAAAAAACTTTTTGGTGCAGAAGTATCTGGAGTACCAAAAATAAACTTTACAACTTGTCCCCAGGAAAAAAAAAATTGGTCTATTTTTACCTTTCCATGTGGTTTTAGGAGGTTACTTTAAATGTAAAAGTAAACAAAAACCAAACAGAACTCAATCTAGCTTTTAGGAAACTTATTCCTGAAAAGGCTGATCATTTTTGGAGGGCAGGTGACACCTGCGGTTTCAGCCCCTTCTGCTGGCTGGGGCAGAGCACTGACTTCATCTGCACCAGCACAGTGGGATGGAGCCACCGTTCAGCACAAGCGCTTGTGACACCAACCAGGGCAGCTCTCCTTGGCTCTTGGTCTCAAAGTGTATGTAAATCTCCCCCACTTCCTTCAGAGCTGCTCCTTGCGAATCCCTAAGAGCTTCAAAAAGAGCGATAGATGGAGATGCGTATTCACAATATGCGTGCTTTGAATTCTGAGTTTTGGAGTAAACTGCTTTGCTTCAAAGTCGATTTGAATCAATGGGTAACTTTCAATTACTTAGTCATTTAATTCAGTGTTTATGATAAAATGCAACATAAAATTGCTTGATGGTTAAAAGCCTTCAGCGCCTTCTGGTTGTTGTTTTTGGAAAAGATATCAAAGACTAAAAGCAATTTTGTTGGCAGAGGCACTGTATGTGTTGAACTACTATGACAAAAATGTTTCTAGTGCCATTGACAAAACACCCAGGAGGACGTAGTCTCTCATTTTGCCTAAAAAAGAGAGCTGTTATGTTGGTGCAGGCTGGACGAGGCCAGGTAAACATTAGCAGCTATACAAATGTACTCTTCATATTCCAAAGCCAGTTTTCTCTGCGACTAAGTCAGATGCACCATAGTTGAAAACATGGGCGAATTGCAAGGCTGATAACTCCTACTGTTAATTGTTCCTCGCTTCAACTCAATGATTTTCTAGAGCCAGAAAATTACTGTGTTGAAAAACCCTTGACACTAATAACAATGTGCCTCTTTCTGAAAGTATTCTAAATAAGTTGGTTGATTGGACCTCCTCTTCAGATGTCAATTTAAATGAAAGTTCTAGAAAGGAAGGCTGCACATTTGGGTTGTGAACAAATAAACCCATTATTAAATGTTCCAACTATTGTTACAACATTATTATAATATTGTTTTCCTAATTATTGGATTGAATACTTGGAAATCCATCAGCATTCTGTTTGGGCAAATCTCATTACTTAATGAAGGAGTTTTGATAAGATCATCATAATCTTATTTATATGGTAAAAGAGCAAAGAAGATATTAAACTAATGTTAACTCACCCATTTACTCCAATGACAATACAAAGTTTCTCTAGACCAGGTTTTTCTCTAATGCTGTTTACTATTGAGGAACATAGCTAAATTGAATTACTCTGATGATTTTAATGTCATTTCAAAGACTAAGGCAATCTCTTTCATATTATACTTGTTCTTCGTTTACAATGTTTTTAAATATTCTTTGCTCCAACTTTAGAATAGCTGACTCCATTTTATAGATGGTTATGCATCTCTAAGTGCATGGCCACTAAGAACTTCCAAGTTACCCTTCCTGATCTGTGCAGCATATGCTCTCTAGAGAAATCTTAATATTAAACCAGACTAAACACAAGACAAGCAATGCAGCTGTGACAAATTATTTGATATTATCTCGCTTTGTTTACAATTTGGGTGTGTATTTTTGCCATTCACCTTCTAATTCAGAAGGACCAAATGGAAAACTTTCATTTTGATGTCCACATGGCTATGGCTACTTCCCCCACCACCTTCAAATCTTGGCTCAAATGTCACTAACCTGACCACCCTATTTAAAATTTCAACCCACACCTTCCCTCCTCTAACTTCTCATTCCTTGACCCTAGTTTTACTTTTTTTTCCCTTCATTTTTTTATAATACTTTTCACCTTCTAAAATTTCATGCACATAATTCATTTATTTGTAATGTGCATTATTTATTTTCTAATTCCTTCTGACAGAATATAAACTCTACAAGGGCAGCATCTTTGATTGTTTTGCTTAACTAGTGGCTAGGACAGTGCCTGGTACATGGCAGATGCTCAAGAAATATTTTTTAGATGTACGAATTAATTTAGAGGATTGAAACGATAAATATAAATGATGTATTGAGGTGATTCGAATTGCCAAAGATGAAAATGCTGTAGAACACATGCAAGGAGTCTATGTTAGGAATACCCACACATTCTTATTCCTTTTTCAAATTTTTAAATTTTTTGGTAACGTAATGGATGCATGTTTTATCCTTAAAATGTTGCCAAGTACTTAACCTCTCTGGCCATCAGTCTTTGCATTTGTGCAGAGTGAGTGGTTTGATTTAATTGATTTCTTAAGATCCTATCCTCTGACAGTCTATGATTTAATGACCAGTAGGCAGGTCAGTAAAATGAGCAAAATACTTCAGTGAAGAAAACTATGTGTTGGTCCCAATTCTATCACAAAAATAGCTACGAGGCCTTAATCTTTCATGATCTCAGCTTCCTTATCTGTAAAATGAAGGAATTGGACTAGATAATTACTGAGGTCCTTTTGAGCTCACATACTTCATCGCTGGTCTACATAAAGAGAGTTGCCATTTTGCTTTGTTTTCCCTTGTCCTTTTGAGCTACTTTTTAAAAGAAAGGATGCAAGTGTCATGACACTTGTAAAAGGATCCTGGCGCCCTTCCCCAGGTCCTTCTGTTTTTGGGGTGCTTCCTGTCATTCTTACCATCAGGGAATCCATCCCAGATTTCTAGCCGGTCGTAGCGACAGAACATCCCTCCCGGAGGATTGGAGTCGGGCTCCAGGTCAAAGCTTTCAAATTCCAGGATAATCTCCGACATCTTTGGCGCAAAGATAATATAAGTGCATTCAAGGCTGTTGGGATATTTTTCAGGGAACCCAGGGGACTTTATCACTCCACTGGGCGTTGTATAGTTCTGAGAACACTCAGGACCTAAGAGCAAAAGAGAAAAAGGAGCAATGTGAAAATCCCACTTAAACAACTTCACCAACAAATAACCTGGGCCAAGACAGAATATCTTTCTAATAAAAGCCCACCATTAAAATCACTGTCCTAATCATGCATTAGTCAGCCTTTTCATATTAGTGAAATAGGTACGGAAAGTCAAGTTCAGATTTATTGTATTCACCTTAGTTTTCCATTTGTGTGGAGCAATTTAAAGACTTCTGCTGTTGCAGGGGGAAAAAGATGACAAATATAAAATCATGTGGGAACAGTGAATGAGTAAGCTGCAGAAATCTCGACAGAGCCCTAGAGAAATAATTATAGCCCCTTCAAGCTTAAATCTTTAAATCTTGAGGCTGACAGCCCTTTATTGGTGAAATAGAACATTTACAAAGGTGAGGGAGAGAATTCAGTGGAGGGAGTTTGGGTGTCAGATTCCTACACCAGTGACTCAGTAACTCTGCCAGATGTGACCTATGCCTCTTTGACAAACTAAATGTGAAAGGTAATTCGTACATGTACCCAGGGTGAGTGACTCATTCTGAGTGGTGTTGACACAGGTGTGCCGCTAACGTGTGGCTGTTAGTGAGGGCACGATAAAATGGGATTACAGGCCGTGATGCCGAAGTCACCTGATATCAGTGCTGACACCCTAACCTTCCCCGAAGTATCGGATGCAGGATGCCGTTCTACAGCTGCTCGTTAATAGACGTGTGCGTGTGCGTGATGTATATATTTATAACGTGTAACTTTAATAACTGTTCAGTGCGATCAAGACTTTACAGATTATGGCAATTTGTCATTTAAATTGGTTAAGAGCATCCATGCGTGTAGAGCAGGTTGACTTTATGCCTATTGGAATGACCACAGTTTCAATCCACTATATCCAGCACAGAATAGGGTGGTATTCACTACCCAACTGAAGAACTGCCTGTCTACACGGACATGAGCGTATCAACTCTGCCCTTAGGACCACTGTCGCTGCCGTGATTTTCAAATAGCTACACTTACGGCTCTCTGTGAATCAGACAAGACTTGACCCTTTTGAATTTCAGGGTATGTTCAATTCGACAGTTCCTTTCCTGCACCATTTTCTCACAGTGACGTGAAGGCAGAAGGAACAGGCCCCCTGTAATGGCATGCAAGGATTCAACTCTGAGTAAGGTGGTTTGTTGAGATTGTTCGTAACTAAGTATTCTCCCAAAGTGCCAAGGAACTAGAGGCAACTGATTAGGCATCAATACAGATTAAATTTAACTAGCAGGTCTCTATTTTTAGTGACTTGGGTCAGTAAGCTGCATCTCCAGCTCAGTATATCTGGCAGCCCTTCGAGAAAACAAATCAATCGTTTTCTCCCTGTGCACACATCAGATATCCATGGCATTGCAGATGCAGAAGAATACTTGTCAGATGGGCACGATAAACCTGGTCTGCAGGTTGTTTAAAATACCTCCCAGACCTTCTTGAATGTGGCTCACGCCCTTCCCTCTGAGGGCCTCAGATGCTTATCTATTTGATTCTGGTTAAAAGTTATGAACATGTGGCATTTTGCCAGGTCAATTCCAGGTAAAGAGATTATGACATGTGCTATATAGTTTATCATCTGTTTCTAAATTACTCTTTTGGCTTCTGAGATGACAATGGCTATGCTGATTTGAGTCATTAATTCACAAGAGTGTGTGTGTGTGTGTGTGTGTGTGTGTGTGTGTATGTATAAAAAATTTTATTTCCAACAATTTTAGAATTTTATTTCCAAGATGTAGAGACAGTGATCCTAGATACCTCCAAACTCCTCCCTAGGGAAAGACATCCTTTGGCTAGGTCCTCATAAAGCAAAATAAACATCAAGGTTTAACACAGATACTAATAATAAAAGGTAAAATTGTCCAGGCGAGATTAAGATTTAAGGGGAGGAAAAAAATGACAGGAATTAAGGGCACACTTTCAAAACCAAATGAATTTCCGTGCTTTCACTGTGCCGGGCCATGTCATAAAGCTACCCCAGGCTTTCTAATGTATTTTGACAAAACATGGGAAATTCCATGGGGTCATGGAAGAGAACTGGGTTGAGCACCAGGACATCTGAATCCCAGTCCTGCCATTGTCACTAACCCCCTCTGTAGCCTGTGGTGGCCTCTCAGCCCTTCTGGTTCTCAAATTCTGTGCAGAACTAACTAACAGGAGTTGGGCTTTAGGATTGGGAAAATCAAATCCCTTCTAACTCAAAGATTCTGTCATTTTGTATTTTCTCCATCATGCATCAGATTTTGTTTTAATATTTTCCTTATTTGCTGTTGTTTAAGTCTGCCGCAATTGAAAAGCACGTCCTCTGAAAAGGACAAATGGCAGGAATGGGTTAAGGAATTCCATGGTGACTACAAATAATGACCAGAAGTGAGCACCAGCAGCCCTGGGCACCTAGGAGTGAGTGATGCTCACACAGCTTTGGGAGCACATGAACCCCATGCTGTTCACATTAATAGTAAGATCAGGGGTACCTTTTGTAGCTATAAGAGTGTCACGTATAGTTGCTAATGACAATAAGAATGGATAATAATAGTGAAGATACTCTCTTTGGAATTATTATTAAATACGTAGACTCTTAATCACATAACATATCAAGTGACCAATCCTACTTGAAATAAATGACACCTCCCCCTGCACTGAGACCCACAGAAAACTGTGGGAATAATTATGGAGCTGGTGGCCCAAGATTTAAGCATCTGGGAAGAGTCAGGTATAAGGGAAACAGGGTTCCCGGGGAGAGAATGAGGGTGGTCCAGGATGGCTCCCGGAAGAATGGGAAGAGGTGAGGCCTGGCCTTGCTGATTCCCAGGCAGAGATGGCCCTGCAGCAATGCGGCCTGGGGACTCAGAAATGGCCTTAGTCTCTTAAGGCTGTAGTCTAATGCCCCCAAACCTCATGGTCAACAGGTGAAAGATTAATTTCCTGGTTGCATTAAACTGTGATTAGTATAATTCATGTGTTTTGAGGAAACTTGAAATTGCTGCACCCTGAAAGACTTGCTATACTTCCAAAAGAACAGAGGTTCATGAACTCTATACTGAATGGCTTTGGAGGAAAAAAATATTCATGACCTATACATATATTATATATATATGGAGTGCAGTATGTACAGTGAGGCGGGGAAAAGATACATTCTTTGCATTTTTCAGGTGGTACCAATCTGGTGGGGAAATGAAATCCCACATTTGAAGACATTTGAAAATATTAAGGAGAAACACTGGTAAGTGGGATATGTGTGTGTGTACATGGGATGTTTATACACACATACAAACATTCCACACACTGTATATAGTATGTATATATGTGTATACACACACACACACACACACACACACACACACACACACATGGCAACTTAGATATGTGTATGGGGGGAACAGCAGATTAATTAGGAAGAGCTTCCTGAGAAGAATAGGTTTCCAAGGACATGAGGAATATACTGGAAGAGATCAGGGGCTGTGAATTTTGAAGTCACCAGCTCTGCCCACGATCACTGTGGCAGCTACTGTTTACTGAACACATCGTCAGTGGCGGGCACTGGCTACATTTTTTCCTATGCTTTCATTTCACAACAAGCCTGTGGTAGGTCTGCTCCTCCATGTTTTCAGATGAGGAAACCGAGGCTCTGAGCACTGACACAGACAGGCAGTGGCAGAATTAAAGTCCACGGTCAGGTCTGCTGGACTTTCACCGGTGCCCCATCCCAAAGCAGGAAGCCGGGCTGTGGGTCCGTAAGTGCTGAAGCAGGGCAGGCACAGGGGCAGTGGATGCCTAGCCTGGAGTGTGACCTGGGGTCTTGCCCAGGGCAGGGATGGAGACCCCCTGTAGGCGCTTCGAGGACTGCGGCTTCGTGCCTGTTTGGGAAGCTGCGTCAGGTAGGTTAAAGTCACACAGGGAGGACCACAACTTGGGCCTTTTTGGCTAATGGCAGAGGACGTGGAAAGGCGGCGGAGACTCTTTGAGACCTTTGAGTGAAAATTCAGAAGCCTCAGACTAGACACCGTATTGGGTGTAGGGGGTCAAGAAGGGAAAGAACAAAAGGCAGCCTCAAGTCTCAAGGATGAGGCGAGCAGGATGGAGAAGTTGAGGCATGTCTGAGGACAACAGGAATGTAGGGAGCTGAGTTCATCTGGAAGGAAGATTGAGGATTCCTGATGACACTTAGTGACGGATCTCTCTCTTTTCTCTTTCCACCATCTTCAGATCTTTGAGAAACACTGAAAACCAAAGGCTATTCTTTGGCCCCTTTCTGATACCTTTTGTCTTTGATAGTGCCACATGCCAGTAAGCAAACACAGGTAGGGGTGCGTGTGTGTGTTTGTGTGTATGTACATAAACATACACACATGCAGAATATGACTTATACCAGTCAAACAGCTTTCAACGCAACAAAATATGTGCATATATAATCATCTGTGTGTATACTATTATTTATACTAAAGGTGTTCTAAGTATGTATGTGCTTAAACTTCCAAAGAAAGTTCTCTCCGTCTATCCCTATTTATCTGGGGGCAGAGCCAGATAGCTTTAAAATTTAAAGAAGTTGTGCCAACGGTTCCAGAAACTCCTAATGACTCTCTTTTTCATTATCCTCAGTTGTCCTTGACCCAGAAGACCTTAGGCTTCTGAAATTGGTTGTGGCTAGATTTTTTCCTATTAAAACAAGTTTTTTCTCTTGAGCCTGTGTTCCCGGATTGGTCTCCCACACATTAAAACCAACTTCGAAATGTAAAAACAGGAAGGTTGGATTTTACACATAAAAAGGAAATCTACAGGCTGCTGCTAAAAACTGTAACATTCAGATAAAGTCACAGTGTTTATTTATTGACAGATGTGTGTGTTTAATCCCTTTAGAGCCTATGAATTGTTAGGGTCTATCACCTTCCACTTGTACCACTAAGACAGAAGATTAGTAAATGCTTATATTAGAAGGGGTAACTGATATTTTATTCCTAAGGAGAATGCCATTGAGAGCATTACTTTTTCGGTTCTTCTAAGATGTTCTTTACCCAACCATCCTCCTGTTAATAGAAAACCTCTTCTTCCCCCAACAGCTACAGAAACCACTGGGCTGGTGGACCACTTTGTTTTTCCCGGGAACTACCAGCTTTGAATTTTGCAGTGAAATAAAGAGGACATCCATGGCTTTAAGGTAAGAGGGACTAATGCATTCGTAACAAAAGAAATCAAACTTCAAGAGTATTTCAAACTTATTTTCAAAGAAGAAAAATAAGAACAAATATCTTTAAAAGAATTTTGCAGAGTATATTCTTTCTAAACTGGTCAACACATGGGAATGATGCAATTTAGACTCCTGAAATGCTTTTTTTTTTTTTTCAATTTTAAACATACTTCCTCCATACAAGGGATAATTTTCCTTTATGTAAAGTATTTTCCAACATTTTTGTAATGCGAATATATGATTTCTTTTTAAGTGAAGGATAAAAGCATTACCCTGGTCTTTTCTTTTCACTTTGTCTTTCAGGAAGCCAAACAATGCTCAGTGAACATTTAGTCATACTCATTCTACCACAGGTTAGTTACTCACCTCTCTTGAAAATTTCATAACGTATGGAAAATCCCGCACCGTGCGTTTCATAGTCAGAGACAAATCTGATAAAAAGAAATGGCCCTGAAGACACCACAGGAGAAGGCGCAATCTTGCCACAGAACTTTCCCCATAAGCGTCCATTTTCATTTCTTCCGTCGATGACCTCCACGTAGTCATACCTAGCGCATACACATGGAAGAAAACATTAGCGAGAAATGTCCTTTTCATTTCCATGATTTAGCATAGCCTGCATTATCCAGCATAGCCTGTCAGGAAAAAAGAAGTGCTATCTGCATTCACCACTGCATCACACGGAGGAAAAAAACATCTAGCAAAATGAAATAATTAGAATGGACTACATCAAGTCTGTATACATCATCTGGCAACACAGAACTATTAAGAATAATGGTATCCATTATACTTGCAGACAATGTCAGTTAAAGTAACCAATTAACAAGAAAAAGAAAAATCTCATGAGCACAATCCTCTATTATTAAATTGTGTTCCTTTGTCTATGGTGGTGGGGTGTCAATACATAATGCTATGCATTCTTTTCAAATTGTGAAGTTCCTTTATGAATTCAAAATGTCTCCTTGGCTGGAGCTCGCCATGAACAATACTTTGATTTCTGTGAGCGACCCTCCAAACATATGGCCACAGAATAATAAACAGATTCTTTACGATTGAACTCAATTCTGCCAAACTCCAGCCTTCTTAGAAAAGACTCTCTCGGTATCCACAACCCATGGTTAAAACACAGATTATCTTCCCCAAAACAACATTTAGATCATAGAGCATTAACTTCTCCCAAGAAAAAGAGTTTATTTAAAAATGGAAAGTAACTTTGTTTACACCTACCAGCCCGAGTCTTTAAAGGAATATTGCTGTTTGAAAAAGAAATACGACACACTTGAAATCGCCAAAGCGATGGGATTAAAAAACATTTCAGGTCTAATAATGACACATTAAGGAGACAAATCATGAAGGAGGTGACAATAAAATATTACTCAAAAGATTCCACTGAGATGACAGATATGCTTGGGCCTAATTTACCTTAAAATGTAGAAAACTGTCTCCAGTACACTAGCGTCCCCCAGGAAAACAGGGAGGTTTTTGTTTAATTGGTGTTGTATATTTTTTAGTGTCTTGCTCTTTGCTCTGTTTTAATTTACCAGGTCACCAAGGAGCCAGGGAATCTGATTTGCCTTCCATTTTTCTTCTAGAAATGACATGAAAACATTACAATCTGTTCATTTCAAACCTTTATTTTATTCCTGTATTTAACTTGGTTCAAAAGACCTGGGATATATTAATTTCAGGAATGGCTAAAATATGACAGTCACATAAACTGTATCTGGCAATTTAAAAGAGATCAAAGTGGGGGAAATCTTCCTGATGACCAATGTCATCTTTAACAATCCCATCTCCCACTGCCCAGGACACATGACTTATGTTTACAGAAAGTCTCAGGAGACAACTGCAGAGATGATATCACGAGTTAAAGCACACAGCTTAAGGCTCTCTAAATTAAAAATGACATTACCTCATCAGTTAAAATTGTGTGCCAGCTTTGTGTATATCAAGAAGAAAATAAAGCTGACATTGATGGAACTAAGCATTAACATATGTGAATTATTGCATTAACTGCATTTCCTCTGCCATGTCTGATGCTTCCAGTAGTGATCACTTGGCCTGCTAACATCGCTGTCCCTTTGCAAAATTATGGAAATACACAGAGGAATTGTTCATTTCTCAATACTTTGGGAGATGCTTTGCATGCTAAAAGAAGACAAAGGAGGAGGAGGAGGAGGAGAATGAGGAGGGAGGAGGAGGAGGAGGAAGAAAGCATTATGTTCAAAATCCTAACTAGCATTTACAGTCAACTGGAGGCAGCTGGAAAGAACGCCATCTCTGTATTCATGAAAGCCTCCCAAGTTGGCATTCATGGAGTAATTCCTTTTATCTCCCCTGCTTCACTGGCAGGGCAGGTCTGCGTGTTTTGCCCATGCTTTCTTATAATTTCACTGTGATTTGAACCGTTGACTGTGTTTGGCCTGGCGACTGTGTACCCAGCTCTGCAATATAGGCTTTTTACTTGAATCTTGACATGGTCTGAATACTAAGTGGCCAAATTCTAGCGCATGTTGCCTTCCAGGCACAAATAAGAGAGATGAGTGAAGAAGAACGAAGGGCATTTCTGTTGAGGACTTGGTTCTCCCAGGTGGTGGAGAACTCAGCTAATAGCATGCCGGTGAGCTTCAACAGGGAAAGCAGCTAGTATTTTAATTCACATACCCTCCGATAGTAAATACTAGGCTCTTCTCTTGACAAAAGTAAAAGCTATTTTTAAAAGTGTGTGTGTTTTGGGGAGAGGAGATTAGAATCCCTTCCCTACAATAGATAAGTAACTGCATAGTTAAGTGCCAATTTTAGGAAAGTGAATTATTCAGGAATACTATAGTTACTTTGTAAACTGGAATGCTGCTATCATTTTAGCACTTCCCTTCAAAGTACCATCCAACACGGCCCCAAGGAGTATCACAAATAGAAGTCCTTGTAAATATTCAGGAGGGTGTATTGCGCACAAGTTGCAAAGGGTGGGGGGGATTGCCAAAGAAGTTAAGGAAGCAGCTTGCCTCTCCCTCTGGAGTTGATACCAGCTCCACTCGATACGTTTCGCACTGGCAAGCGTGGTGCCAGGAATGCAGCTGGTGTGCCAGCGTCACTCCCTAGAGTCTAAATGTGTCACCACTGCAACGCACCCAGCCCGCATTGGCCCGAGGCCCAGGATGCTGAGTTTGCAAATTTCGATCCCCCAGCCGGCTGCACATTGCTCTGTTACTGCTGCCTGTGTGGCAAACACGGCATCGCTTGGAAGGGCAAGATCCCCAGTCGTGACAGCAGAGCCGTGCAAAAGGTGAACATGAAGGCACCTGTTTGACCCATTCATTCGCTACGTTCCAGCCTAGCCACTGGATGAGAACCGGGAGTCGCATCCCAGGAATCTAATTCGTAAAAGCTAGAGGAGGGGCAGAAAAGTTGACGACTCCACATGTTTGGGGCCCTGCCTTGGAAAAAGAATGTTCCGTGTGACAAGGAGGCTGTGTTTGGGTCCAAAGGGCACCACCCTTCCATGCAGAGGTCTAGAAGCTGGGCCTCTGCCTCTCTGCTCACAGTGCAGACATGGTCCCAGCTAAGGAAGGTCCCTCCCACTTATAATCATGGGAACGTAAATGTGATGGAGATTTTTAAAATATTCAGAAGACAACGAACTTCTCTTTTCTTAGGCATCTTCCTTTTTTTTTTTTAAATCTCCTTTCCCATCCTGTTCTAAAAGTGGTAAAAGCATGCACATTTGGTGGAAAGGAACACCCAGATCTCCGCCTAACCCTTTTGTAATTAAAAGGTATTTTCCTCCAGTTTCAATTGTGAGGTGTAACACACCAGGTGGCTCTTTTCACGGCTGTCCCTGGCTTTAGAATCCAAGCTCCTCAAGCTAAAAGCCTTTTTGCTTCCGTACTCCCCAATGCTCACCCTAACCAGGTAGATGTGGGTGGTGAAAACATTTTGAATCCTAATAATAGTCACAAGTTAGGTTTCCCATAAGGGTGATAAAAGAATAAAGATTTCCTTCTACAAATCCTTGAAAGGATTACCCAGAGATTTTTTTTTTTTTCTTTTGGAAAGTTTGAATTATGGTTTTAGGAAAATGGCCAAGCAGGGGGAAAAGTGATGGGAAAATGAGAAATGTATTCATCACTAAAGAGCGGTTTCCAAGGCTTTATAGGTATGCGGTGCTGAGTAGACAAATAGCACACTTTCCTTAAGTCGGGTTTTCTCTTGCGAGTACAAATGACCCCTGACTCTATGGTGGAGCCCGTTAATGGGAAGAAAGCTAATCCTCTACAGGGTGTTGTCTGATACGCTGAGCTACTGTACCAGCCCCCTGAGGCTTCTGGACATTCTCACATTATTGGGAAGGGGGGGTTTAGGTGGTGGTGTCTTTTTAATCTCCTTCCAAGAGGATCTACCCCCACGGGCATACATACATTAATAATGGAGAAATATGATACCCGACATCATAAACCAGAGTGAGAAATGATGTTGGCTAACATAATTTTCACCTGCAAAAATGTGTTTCGGTGGCTCTTTGGTTTGTACGAGGCATTCATAGCTACCCCAACCGAACAACCTGTAAACGATTGCCACACTGCGGTCTAAGCATGCCGTTACGTAGCCCTCGGAAGAGAACAGGTTTTCTGCATCTGTGTATTAGCATCAATCTGCACCTGTGTTTCCGAGGGATTTTGCACGAGATCCACCCCTAATGGTTCAGGCTTGCTTGCAATGTTCTAATCAAGATGCATGAAAAGTCTTATAATGGTTATAGCCTCTTATTTAGTAAAAGTCTATTCTAGACATCTATTCTAATGAAATAATCTGGAATAATAAGTACTTACATATATGCATATCATGGAATATTAGTCAGCCATTAAAAAGCATGTTCAACAAAATATTTTTTTATAACAGGGAAAATGCTTATGATATAATAAGTGAAAAATCAGAATATAAAAGCCTATATTCTCAATTCTTATTTATTTGCAGAATAAAAACTGGAAGGAAATAGGCCAAGCTATTAAACGGTTATCTCTGCGTAGAGAGATTATGTTTCTTATTCATTTCAGTATTTTTCAAAATTCTTACAACTGACAAGTGTCCCTTTATAATTAGATAAAAGTTACTTTGAAAAGTACTACCTACCTATATAAAAGTAGCAAATCAATACCTATCTGGCTCATTAGCAATTTTATATTTCTTGGTCAGAAAACACTATCGTGGAAGTAAATCAAAGACTGCCTTTTTTTTTTTTTTACCCACTGGATCAATGAGACTCTGTGTGATTTTTTTTCTTAATACCAGAAAGTTAAAATGAATCGGATTTGATCTTCTACTTTCTGAAAGGCTGGCGACAGTACTCGACTTTGGGCAGTCACTGCCATGTTACAAAGTGCTCTCACGGGTATCATCCAATGTCATCGTTACAGTGATCCCAGGAAGGCAGTCGGCAGGTGGTATCGTCCTAGAAGGAGCCCAGAGCTGGAGAAGCATCGTGCAAAAGACTCGGGAAGTAATTTGTATCCTTTTAATATTGCTGACTTTTGGGAAAACTCGATACCAACATTTGCTCTTCTTACTCCCTTTCCCTGGTTGTGCTGCTCAGGGGGATGTTCAGGGACTACATGACTAGAACCCCAGCCCGGCCTGGGTGACAGAGGTGAATCAAGTCTGGCTCTGGAGGGCGCCAAATGGCAGCTGTAATTTTGTTTTTTCCCTAGCACCAGCACGCTGGGCCTGAACACAGGTAGCCTCAGTGAAGGCGGAGCCTGGCCAGGTGGGACCATCTGTTGCCCTGATGACTAAGAGCGAAGGGCAGCCCCTGTGACGGTCCCTAGTGCTGCACGGCCCCAGATTCAGAGCAGGTTTCTACCTGAGCCTGCGGGCACTCCCTGGGGATCCCTAGACCTTTCTCCAAGAAACCTCTAGCGAGGCTGGAGCTATGACCTGCAATGGGTCATGGCTCGTCAAGACCAACTTGGAAGGAGAGAAGCTGAGGCAGTAATTGTCTAGCAGGTCACAGGCGATTAGTTTCCTATTGTAGAGTAACAAATTATCAGAAACTTAGTGCCTCAAAACAACACACAGTTGTAAAGATCAGAAGTGCAGCACGGCCTGGCTGGATCCCCTGCTCAGGGTGGCAATCGCAGGGCAGAAATTGAGGTGTCGCACCCGGAGCCTGGATCCCTGTTGAAGCTCACACCACTGGGGCAGAATTCAGGTTCTGGGTTTCAGGGCTGTAGCTCCGTCTCCTGGCTGGCTGCCAGCTGGGGGCGCTCTCGGACCCCAGGCACCACCTACATTCCGTTCCGTGCTGCGTGGCCTGCTCCACCTTCAGAGAGTCTCCCTCATGTGGAATTCTTCTCAGGCTTCAACACACTTCTGCAAAAACTCAAAGTCCCTTTTAAGGGTTCATCTGATGAAGTCACGCTCACCCAGGATAATGTCCCTTTCTTGAGGTCCACTGATCTGGCACCTTCATTAAATCTGCAAAATCCCCTTGCAGGAGCACCTAGACGAGTGCTTGATTGAATAACGGGGAGAAGGTGTGTGTACACCAGGGGCTGCAGATCTCAGGGATCCTCTTGGAATCCTGCTCATCACACAGACCACGCTCTCATAGAGCTCGTGGTGATCGAAAGCTGCAGTAGGAACCTAAGGCAGGAAGATCATCACCCATGGATATTGTGACAGAGCCGAGGGTAAGGTCACACGCAGGATTAGGCCCAGCGATGCAAGAGGCCGCTTCAATGTTCTCACGCCACAATGGCTGTGGGTTTGAGAGCCCTGAGCCTACAGGCTTTGCTCAGGGTGGGAAGGAAAACAGGATTATGAATTGAGGCGGGCTCTCCTGATTGAAGCAAAACCGGAAATTCCAAGATTGTCCAACACACGTCTAGTGACGGAAAAATGATCATAGCTAATTCAGAAATAAAAATATGAAAGAATTCAAGACGTGTGGGGTAAAAACAATGGTCAGCATACATAATTTTCATGAAAAATATTTGGAATCGAAATTTCTTGTTTCTGAGGAATTTCACTTCATAATTAAGATTTACTGGCAAGGAAGATTAGAAAACAACCCTTCACATGAGAAAATATTTCTCTGATTTGGCTCAGATTACAAAACCCAAAGATGCATTTTAAGCGGAAGGGAAGGCACGGCCTCCCTTAAAACAACCCTGCCCAAGAAGTGATGGAGTCTTCTAGTGTCAGACTGGCAAAGTTCAGTATTTATAGAAAATTCACATGCCTTTAATTACAATAAATTAAATTCCGAAGTAAAACTGTGCCATCTGGAAGATATTAACATCATTTACAACTTGTTCATCTCCCTATTCCAGAGAACATTTTTACTTCTCGCCAACTTTCCACTGTTCTCCAGGAAAAAGAAAAATATATAAGAAATACTTTTCATGGATTGTCTCAAGATGGGTTTATACAGCAAATTAAGCTATCAAGAAGTGACAGAGGAGGCATTTTTGACACATTTACTTCCTTCTTATTGGCTTTATTTATTTTGAGACAGGTTCTCTGTTGCTCAGGCTGGAGTGCAGTAGCGTCATTGTAGCTCACTGCAGCCTCAAACTTCTAGGCTCAACCAATCTTGCCACCTCAGCCTCCTGAGTAGTTGGGACTACAGGCATGTGCCATCCCTCCTACTCCCAATCCCAGGCTAGTTTTTCTATGTTTTTGTAGAGACAGGGTCTCACTGTGCTGCCCAGGCTGGTCTCAAACTCAAGCGATCCTCCCACCTCGGCCTCCCAAAGTGCTGGGCTTACCTGGCTCTTATTGACTTTAAATTCTTGTATCTTTAAGGTTTTTTTTTTTTTCTTCTATAAAGACTATTCTCCCTGCTCCTCTCCTCTCATCCTTCCAAAGTGAAACATTTCTTTTTTTAAGTTTACTGAATCTTTTTTTTTTTTTACCATGGTTTAGAAGAGAGTTTCGAGGCCATAAGAACTGGGTTCAAAGGAGTCTCCTCCATCACCAGGGGTCACCATCTTTGACACACGACAAAGTGCATCCATCCTCACACTCTGCCACTGACTAGCGGAGGGCCCTGGGCAGGTCACTCAACTAACTTCTGTGAGTCTCAATGGCTTGTTTGTAAAAATGAACAAAATGATGATTAACTTGCAGAATCGTAGGAAGATTAAATGAAATAATATATGCAATGACCTTTGTAGGAGCTTTATCATTTCCTTCCAAGTGAGGCTGGGATATGTAGACAAGGAAAGAGACATATACATAGAAAACTGCACAGAGCAGAGCTTCCTTTTCCAAAATGTATACTGCCTAGTTCAAAACAGGCTGTAGTTTATGCAGTCCAGGAAATGTAGCTATTGTTATCTCCCAGGAGAATCGATCAGTTAGAAAATGACTGTTAGAATATGACCATAACCTGATAGTCTGAAAAATACTATTTGGAATGATGGTAGGTCTTGCCCTAGTACTACTGCTAAAAATCAATCAAGTAAAGCTGTAGTCAGTAATGGAGTTAAAGAAGCCAATTTATGTATACCATGGTATGTTGTTTTGTTTTTGTTATTTTAGATCATGAAATCTGTCAGTATTTCCATTGATGTACCCGACTGATTCAACAATCTGCAGCTGGATTAGTGCTATTAACGTGCAGTGCTGAGTTTGCTCAAAAAGCCCCTCTACTCGGTACGAGTAAAAGCACCAGCGTGCAATTTCCAGTTCAGGAAAAGCAGTGACTCTGCCTTGCAGCATCACAAAATCGTGATCCTCAAGTTTTCCTTTCCATTCTTTGGAAAAAACAAATAAAGCAATAATTCTGTTTTAGACTATAGGACCTAATATCTTAATTTTAAGAGTTTAAAAAAATCCTCCTGATTAATTAGTAATTATTCAGTGGGGATCTAAATAGTTTGCTAATCAGAGCTGCAGGAACTAAAGTCGGCAAACTTGTTTTTTAAAGTTTTTTTTTTTTTTTTCCTCTCCATCAATTACCGTAGAATGCTTTTTGCATGAAGGAGGTAAGACTATTCATTCAGGAGTAAGGAAGTCCCTTACCCTGAAATGACCAGCTCATCTTTTCTTAAAAAAAAAAAAAAAAAAAAAAAGGAAAGCAAAACATAATGAAGAAAAATAGGTCTACTGGCACAGATGAGATGTTTCTTCTTTTTAGTGACACCAGTAGTAAAAGAAAGGCCGAGCTGAATTGTAGGATGGGGAGTGGGCAGGGATCCAAGTCAAAATCATGCTATTCCGAACGGTAGACCCTTCCCATTTAAAGTACAAACCACTAAGCTAACCACAACCAAGAAACAGGAGTCTTTTCAATATGAGCCTAGTGTATTTATGATGCTAGAATGAAATATACATAAGAAAAACAGATCATGTCATAGAGGGATTTTCCTTTTCTTTAATTCCAAATGTTTGCTGAATGCCACATACTGCTGTAAATTGTCTTTAGAGTCTGATGCATTCTCATTTACAGCATCTGTCCTTTTTCATTAAATTCTAGTAAGTCAGAAGGTGGGCGTATCAGCTGCAGACTACTAAGCTACCAGTAGTCTAACTATCCTGCCAAATATTCTTTATATGCCCCAAATCAATTCATAATGCAGTGGGTCATTTATATAATCAGAACTGTATCGGTGGACATAAAATATTTCAAATGTCAACGAGGACTTTTTTCCTATATGACAACAGGCAAACCAGTTGAAAACAAAATATTCAGAGAATCATTGGTTATTGTCTAACCAGTAGTTTATGTGATTGTTTCTTTTCTTTTCACTGACTTGCCTTACAGACTAATTAATTGGTATACAGCAAGACTTTAACTATCTCTGTAGTTAGAGAAAAGAAAGGGATTTAATGACCTAGGTAACTCAATGATTTATACGGACCTTAAGGAGTAATTGTGTGTTTAGAAGGAAGGAAGGCAGTGGCCATAAACATTGCCGGTAGCCTCAGAGCATGTCAGCTAAGTTTAACCATATGCCCACATAAAGGGGCAGCTTGCCGAAAAGCTGTGGTTTGAACATGGATTTAACTCAACCATGAGAATATATAACTCCCATCCTACCACCTAAAATGCTCCTCAATCCCCAGGTATCTTTATGGCAAGCTTAATAGGGAAAAAAAAGAAAAAAGAATATGACCAAGTTCACTAAAATAAAATGTACCATCAAGTGAGCATTTCCAAACAAACTCTTCTCCTAAGCCCAGTATAAGCTAGAGAAAGGCATAAAAATTTCCCCCCGATGATATGAAACACTCAGCTGTAAAAACAAGGCAGGTAGGCAAAGAGAATCTTGCACTTTCTTTGCTTTGACTAATTATTCCATTATGGAAGGTATTTTTTTTTTTTTTACTGAAAACCAGAATATATAAAATGATTTAAATTTTCACTATATTTAAGCAGCTTAATTTCTTTTGGCACTTTTAATGGAGAGGGCTAGAATTGGCTGTACTTTATCTAAGAATAAAAGTTTATTAGGAGAATTGATAGTGTAGATAAAGTCACAGGAAAAGATAGGAACAAAGCCAGCTTTTCAGCATTTTAGTTCCTGAATTATTTGGGGGTAAGTTAAGTGCTTCCTTACAAATTTACGGTTTCCACTGGGAATCCTTACTGTGGAAGCTTATTAAAAACATTGCAGGCTCTTGAAATTGTTATATTACTTTAAAAAATACCCCATATTTCAGATATTTCATTAATTCTGATTGCTTTTTTTCTCTGGCTATGGCAAATTACCTAGATCATATTATTATTGGTTTCATCACTTTCTAATTTGTTGCCTTTACCCTTTTTTTCCAGTAGGAAGTAGAAATAGTATAGAACTAGATTTCCTAAAACGTGTTCCTCTTAGTATTAGGCTTATGAAATGCTTCAAGGGAAAAACATGGTTTTTTTTTCCCAAAATCATCTAGGAAATTGCTTCATATAATGTTCTTTTTATGAATATTTGCAATTTATATCAGCATGTTAAGGGCTCTGAGAAGTCCCACAGTGACTTAACTTGATTTAACCTAACATAGACCAATCTCATTGATCACAAGACCCTTTTATTACATAATACCTATGGAATTAGTGCCGTCATAAAGTACTGTCTATATGCTATTTTGAAAAGTCACTTACTTTGCACTAACACAGATCAGAGCAATAAAAAATTCAGGGACAGAATTAACTTTGTAGATGATGACATAAATTTGAGAAGACAGAGATAAAAATTTGGCAACCTAGTTCCTTCTTCTATTCTGCCTTGAATGTTAGGGATTTGATTTGAATCCGTGCTTTGGAAAACTGTTTTAGCAACTGTTTCTGGCTAAACAAGTACAATGCTGATAGCTAAAACTGTGCCTATACTTGGTAAAATGAACTCAACCGAGGCTGACAAATGCACTTAGTGTGGGTTAGTCTAGTTTGTCTCTGTGAGGGCAGGAATCGAGAAAGCCTGGTTCTACTGCTTGGAGTTAAGGTGACCACCACGAACAGAACTCAGCAGCATTTTACAGTGGGAAGAGATAATAGTCTGGTTTTGCATTTGAGAAAACTGAAGCCTGGAATACTTAAGGGACTGGAACAGTATTTCAAATCCAGTTAAGAGAAGAACCAGAACTTCCTACTGTATTCTGATGAAAGACTAACCATTCCATCTGATTTTTTAGGAGATGATGAAAAGGGTCTTTGCAATGATCAAAATCTACTTCTAATTTGAGATTCCTACCACAGGATTGATCAGCCTTACTCAGAAACCTACACAAAGGAGAATGCCCCAAGTCTAGACAGAAAGCTCATTCCATCTTTGACGCCCTGGTGATGATTCCAAATCTTCCTTATTTTGCCTCAGATCTGTTCCCTCAACAAATGTTTCCTTAGTATGTAACGTAGCTCCCACCCACTCATCCTAAGACCACATTTAATTCCTCTTCCACATTGATGGCCCTGAAGTTATCTGCCCCTAAATTTTATTTCCCTTCAGTAAGTCTCTAAGTTTTATGGTATTGTGAGAAGACAAAAATTTAAAGAACTGATTTTTATTAGGCTAACACCTTAAAAAAAGGCAGATAAGCAAAGACCACTTCTCTAAGTTCTCGAAGGTTTTGTGCAGGACAGGGCTGGCAAGCACTTTGAAAAGCGGGTATGTATTTCAAGGCTCTGTAATGTGTGTTGGGAACCTGGAGCAGTATCTCTGCTGCAGAGGGAAGGATGATGGACAGCTAGACTTCTATTCCGCTCTGCCTTCTATGCATTCCTTCTCCTTCCATTCCCACACCCCCTAGCCTCTGCCTTTCTTGTTGATTTTGGATGAGCCAATCTAGAAGTAGTGTCTTGTCATGGCAATGAAGACACCCCCATTACTCTTTGGAGTGAGGATCCAGGAAACAGAGAGAGGTTTGGGGCAGAAGGTGGGGCAACTGATCTAGATCTCCCAGAGATGGGCCCAGGAGCAAGAAGACCAAAGAAATGCCTGGGTGACAATTTAACACAAGCATTTTCCACATCTATTTTGAGGGTTGGCTTTCTGATGCCACAGAAAGCATTTAACATATTCTGCTGATTTTTCTTTTACAAACTAGGCATGCCAGCCAAGAACTCCAAATTCTGGACAGAGAAAATGCTTATTTTCTGTCACTGTTTAATTTCTATGCTGAATTTTCTCTTTCTCCCTCCTCATGCTACTACATAATTTCATGCCAAGTCCTATAGTCCATTTAACAATTTTGTGTGGGTGTAATATAGTAAGATTATTGCTGTACTGTAAAAATGTCATTGATTCAGGATTCTTTTCTTAATGACTCAGATTGTAATAATCCTCCTTCCCAAACATAGGCAAAATACCCATTTTCACTAATTAAACACACACATAACCTTCATAATTTTTTTAACCTTAAAATAGGCTTCTGTAAATTTAGAAGTCAAATGGCCTTTATATCAATTACTTACTAAGGAATTCCTCCCTAATTATTTGCTGACGAATATGCACTCAAAGACACAGGTTAGCAGTTCAAATACTACTGAAGCAGAAGTAATGGTGGATTTGGCAGTCACTAAAAATAATAACTTCAACTCAATGTTTTTCTGCTTTTTCTTCTTTAAACCCAGTATCTTCCAATATCCTTTTTCTCCTTAATGTGTGACAGGCATGTTAAACACAGGCTGTGCAAATGTTTGAACAGTAATAATATTGATCTCTTCCAAGGAAATTTTCCGTACAAATGGTAAAAGACTATTAGCAAAAGCTTTGATTTTCAGTCCCATTATGCTTTGCAATTAAGGAGGAAAGTATTCTTAGCGTGGGTGATATATATAATTTTCAGTGAAAAAAGTAGTCATAGCTTATATTTATGTAGCACTCTTTTTCTGAAAAGCTGAAAGAGCTTTTATGCTTGTCGTTATTTTATAGGCTTGGAAAAAGAGAATGAACAGGTAGTGTCCTGTTACACTTGAGAACATCTTTCCTGCAGCTGTGCTCACATCGCTACCGATTTTGTGAAACCACCGCTTCCACAGCAATTCCTTACTGAGCTGACTAGGGAATCAACTGAATTAACTCCTGAATTTTTCACCCAGAGTCCCACAGAGGTGTCTGGAATGGAAAGAATGGTATAGACAGAGCTGACTCCACATCCTTGGGTCTGGACCTCGCTGCTGGTGGCTAGGAAGTCAATCAATAGCTTGAGTGCCTTGGAGAAGGTAAAAGACATCCAGCCAGGCGTGGTGGCTCACGCCTGTAATCCCAGCACTTTGGGAGGCCGAAGTGGGAGGATCGCTTGAGGCCAGGAGTTCAAGACCAACCTGGGCAACATAGTGAGACCTCATCTCTACAAAAAAAAAAAAAAAATTTAGCTGGGCATGGTGGCACACACCTGTAGCCTGTAGTCCCACCTACTCGGGAAGCTGAGGTGTGAGGATCACTTGAGCCCAGGAGTTTGAGGCTGCAGTGAGCTATGATCGCACCACTGCACTCCAGCCTGGGTGACAGAGTGAGACCCTGTCTCTTTAAAAAAAAAAAAAGAAATGGAAGTTGTGCCAGTTGAAGATAATTTGAGAACATTTCTATAGCAGCATGTCTGCCGTGGTCTTGAGCGTGTGTTGCCCATTCACAACTTCAGAGCTGTTGCAAGGGAGAGCTCCAGCCCACGCTTTCCCCGGCTGCAAACAACACAGTGCGTTTCCTTCCTACTTTAACCCAGACTTTGTAAAAAACAGTATTTAAATCTGGTTAAAATGAGCTTTGGTGATGATCTTAAAAACAGTAAGAAGATAAAATATGGATCCCTGTAGATAAATGGCAGAGTAAAAAAGACATTAGAAAGTGCTATTTAGAGGTCAAATGTATGTCCCAGGTCTGAGCTGCAGGGTTTTCGTATTAAAGCAGAATTCAAACAGAAAGTGCCATGTCTTGGCTAGTCCCTGCCCAGTTACCACCCTGGGGACAGAAATGGTTCTTCCCAAGGACAAAGGCAACTGTCCTGATGTCCCTCCTCCAAGGGTAACTGCACAGAATTTTTTTGGCATCTCTTTCCTAGAAATTTCTCTTTTCTTATTTCTGCTGATTCAAAGCCTGTTCTTTCAAAGTCCAATTTAAGGTTCATTTATTCTGTGAAGCTTTTCTCATACTCAGTCACCTGTAAATGTCCCTCCACTTGAATTTGTGAAAGCCTTAGTTATACAGTATCAGCCAAGTAATTAAAGTTTGCCAAATGTTGTGCTGGGACCATTTTTGGGGGTGTTGCCACACCTTATTTATTTCCCTGATAAAGTTTATACTTCTTGTGGATAGGAAATGCATTTCTCTATTTGTCTCGAATTTTTCCGAGAATCAAAACCAGTACTGTTTCTCTGGGAATAAGTTCATGCTTATCGGGAAAATGAATCTGTGAGAAAACCTAGAACAAGTATCACATAACCCAGGCAGGGAAGCTATTTTATATTCATACTTTTAACAACATTTAAACCGAACCTTCTAAATTGTTTAGTAAATAGTTCCAGAAGAGAACACCTTATACTTTCAGAAATTTTTTCTACTAATGACATAAATCACTTTAGGGAAAACACAAGGCTTGGGGTGTGTTGCTTTTGTTCCAATTACATTAAACCTTATTAAAACAGCCGTAATGACAACAACATCTCTTCAGAAGAGCATACCAAATACTTAGGGGCATAGTCTCACCTAGACGTTCTGGGATTTAGTTACCTAATGCCTATTAGTGATAATAAGTATTACGTCTATAAATCCCTAGATGTTTACATCGAGCCTATCTGGTTCACTTTCCACAGGTGGGATGATACCTCTAACGAGGTCCACACCTTCAAGATTTCTATTTAGAAAATAGAATGTTTAGATCTCAACTTTTCTGCCAGTCCCTGGAGGTGCTATGGATAAGGGTGACATTTATACATTTCAGATTGTACATTGAAGACCTGCAATTCATTATCTTTTAAAGAAATTTGCTCCCCATAAAGTCTCAATCCAACTGACACTAGTGTGTGTTCGAGACACATATAAATGGTAAGTTTTGCCTAATGAAGCTGTTAATTATTCTCCCTGTTTTGTTCTCTCTTTGCATTATCACTCTCCTCTACTTCCTTCAATTAGGTGACAAGCATCACACGATTTCCTATGCTTCATTTTTATCACTAATCTTCTGGATATGGTACACATAATTCCTTCTCTTTAGTGCACAAAAATAAAACTCCACCACCATTTCTACTTAAGGTCAGTATCTACGGAGGGCAACATTTTAGACTGACTTCTTGTTCCCTCATTTGAATTTCAAATTCTTATCTACAAATGCTTTTCACCTCCCTTTAGATCCACAGGCTAAGGAGAATAGTAGCCCTGCTCTAATAATTTTTGTCTCTTGTACAGCTTAGAGATGCAAATTACAGGTTTTGTTCTTTCATTTCTCCTTTTTAGTATCTAACTTACACTAAGAAGAATATAAGTCCAGCAGTCACTTTGCAAGCAGAGGATGTATATAATGCCTGCATGGGATATGTCTATGTGTACATATGTCTGTGTACACTGAGCATAAATACAAAAGATTATGGTCTTATCTAAGGAAGAATAATTTCCAAAATAAAGTTTCCAAACCTGCGCTAGTTTACACAAAATGCTGTCATTTGAAATTCATTTTGTTTGCCTCTGTTACCAGGAAGTTATCTTATCTGTAGGGGCCACCAAGGGACAAGGGGATGACCGACCCTGGTTAATCCAAACCACAGGACTGACAAATGATTAATTCCAGTCGTCAGACGATTAGTTCTAGTCATTGGGTCACAACCTCGCCTGTCAGTAACTTGCACCTAAACTCCTTCAGGAAAGGTTAAGGAAACTCAAATGCACCATTTTAAAAGTCAAACTCAGTGCAATTGTGATAGATCCTGTATTCTGTGCACGGCTTCTCAGAGGAGTCCGATTTCCAGTTTTTGTTAAATTAGTTTCATATCAGTCAATACTTGTTTAAAAACATGTCATAAGTCTCTGCGGCTTGTGCACGCTTCAATTACCTCTGATTATTACATCAAGATGCACAAACGAGATACCAGAGTCGCTCCTATTTACTGGAAAATGCTATTGAAACAAACTGAAATTCAATTGCAGAACAGATTGCAATAACCAGTCAAAACATCCAAGGAGAGAGGAAGTTGGGCCTCAAGGTGTGCTGAGGCCATTGTTAAATGCAAGACGGCATCTCACCTAATAATTTAAACATGGTCTTGTGGCCTGACATTTTTAATGCTTTCTTGATCTCTTTCTTCTGGCTTTGTGTGTTCTTTACCACTGTAGGGTGCAGTGCATAGCGGGTTATGGATTAAATACCAAGCCTTAGTTGGCCAATAGCATTTTTAAAGGAGGGGGAAAATGATTGGGTACTTTTATAAATAGTCACACCATAGGTGTCCACAGAAAGCAACCTTTATTCAAGGCTTTTAAAAGCTGTCTGCTTTTTAGATACAAACCAATCCATAAAACTACCAAGTTCAAATTGTCAGCTATTACCTGGGCAGTAAGTCTCAGGCACCTTGGTAGGCTAATTTGACATTTTTGTCAGCACGAATTAGGATCCCAGGTTTAACTAATACAATCTGGTTCTAAAAAATTAATTTAACTCGCACCCTTCCTGTAATATGCAGCCTACGGTTCGCATTTTCTTTGTGACTCACTGAATTTGGATTAAGCTACTGGGCTAAGAATTTTACACTTGAAGCAGCTCTGCCTCTGAAGAACAGAAACAAACACATATTTCTCCCCATCACTTGTTGCTTCAGGGCAAGAAAAAGAAAGCCACTGTAATTTGTAGACAAGACTTTTCCAGACGACCATGAGCAACAGCAACCATAGCACGATGCCAAACAGAAGTGTGTTGTGGAAACCCAGACGGCAGTATGAAATTTGCAGGAGCAGATAAGTGAGTGCAAATATACAATTTTTCTAGAGATAATGTTGGCATGAATTCTAGAAGTAAATGCAAAGAGACTACAAACTCATTTGCAATAAACATTTAAAAAAACGGATTACAAAATGTTTCCTGGAAGCAGAGAATCAATTCAATCAGGGAATATTTAGAAGAATTACAGACCAGGGAGTAAACTTGAACATTGTTTGGTTCTATATCTTTATTTCAAATATGGAAACTGAGACCCAGAGAGGTGGAGTTGCCCAAGATCACAGAGTTCCTTTTAACATCAAGAGACCTAGGTCTTCTGACACTTTAGTACTTTTCCAGAATGTTTTCCCCAACTTGTATCAGGTAAGAAGGCAAGTCTTCTCTGCTAATGTACTTCTTTGCTGGTGTTTCTTGAAGAACACAATTCTACAATGTCAAAGTCTGGATTGTGGGCCGTCTGATCTTTCTAGCATATTTTGAACACTAAACAAAGTGATGTTTAAAATCTTCACTCCAAAAAATATACATTTGCAAGGGTTCGATGGGCTTGGTTCATGTTTCATTCCAAATAAAGGTAGAGAGGAAAGTAGGTTTTCTGTGCATGTGCCGCTATGCTGACTTTGACACTGAATCCTGGCAGGCAAGAGAGAAGCATCTGAGCATTTAATATTGCAGGGCTTGAAGGGTCCTTAAGAGTTCACTGTACAACCCAATCCAGTTCAGACAGATGAGCAGATCTGTGTCTGTTCTGTTTTTAAAACCCACCAAAGGAAGAAATTCTACAGCCTCCCTAGTAACTCATTCCCGTATTCCACAACCCATACTTGCAAGAAAATTTTAGAAGACAGAGTTCTGATCTGTCTTGTTTCAGCTTGAGACCACTTCTTGTTTCTTTTAATTTATTTAAACACACACATGCATGTATACAAAAATAATGTAATCTATTTTATCCCAGAATTCTTAGATCCCCTATTTTTTCAGGTGAGGTGAGAAACGTTTATAAAATATTAACTTTAATATAAAAATCCAGACAGGGACTTTTCCCAGGCTTTTCCTTCCCTGGAATGTTTATGGCCCAACAAACTTTAACTCTAACGCCTTTCATACATATCTTGGCATCCAGTACAGAGGAAAACAGAAAACAGGGTGCTTCCTTAGAATTTTACAACCTGTTTGTTTGGACTATTACGTCTGTATAATGGTGATGGTGACCTTCTTTTCAATCACATACAATTAATTTCATTGTGCTTGAAACAAGGAAAATTATCATGAACAAGAATTATAAGAGGGAGTTTGGAGGGCATCTTCTCTGACCCCTAAATGTGACCGATAAGGAAACAGAGCCCCTGGTAAGTTGTGTGGACTGCTAAAGGTCACACTACTAAGTCTACTGTGCAGGACTTTGGATTCCCTGTTCTGAATCTAGGGCTTCATCTGTTAAAATGTACTCACTCAGCATTCAGCAAAGAGGGGAAAAAACAGAAACATGCTCATTATCTTTGAAGCAAGAATGCTTGTCATCTGCTAAAGGCACACACATACACACACACACACACACACACACACTTATGCTCAAAACCCCACAAAACCCTAAAAACATAGTTTATTTGCATAATAAAGATGTGGCACTATTACCACCCTATGGATTTATCAATTTTTGCATATCTATGTGAATGAATAGATTTCATTCATCCATACTCAACGTGTATCCTTTTGTGCATCACAGTCATAGTGGGAATAACATTCTGCCTTCAGCATTAACCCTAGAACAATCCAAAATGCCAACAAAACATATTCTTTATTTCAGATTACCCTTGAACAATACCATGTGTGAGCAAATTCATCCAAGTAGAAATTGTGAGCTTTGCACCCTCCTGTTAAAATCAGTGTATTTCCTTCAAAATAAGATGTTGATCACTTACTGATTTATGTATACGTGCAGTTTTATGCAGTGGTGAGGTTCCCGCATATCTCAAATGCTTCAGCAAGTCTTGGATTTGGGGTGAGCTCTTAGAAGGTGAGAATGTAGCCTAAGTCTAACGTGGCACTTGGTTTCCTGCTAAGGTGTGTTACTCTTCTTCACGGAATTGGCATTTTTATAGAATAATATGCAAAAAAACCCCTATGTCTAATAACTGTGCTGAGAGATCCAAGGGGGGCTGGCAGAGTAGGTATCTGAAAGTTACTGAGGAAGATAAGAACACACGGGCCATTTTTATGAAATTGCGAAGGGTTCACCATGTGTAAGTGAACCTAAGAGAACCTGACCTCCCCTGGCCTTTGTTTCCTTGTCTGCAGCCTAAGGGGATTGCCCTAGAAGATCTCTAAGGCCCTTTCCGTCAACAACATTTCATGATTCAAAAACAGTCGTGTTGTGCTCTGGTTTCATCCTAGCTCAGAGCCTGTGACTTGCCCCGGTACCATCTGTAGGACACCAATGTTGGGCAATGGATCTCAAGACAGACATTCTTCATGTGCCCAACAGTCACGAAAGAATTTAAAAATTGTATTTTTTTGTTTTGATGATTATCTTCTAGAAATGGCAAGGTAAATCTATTGTGGATCACCTAGATAGGTACCAAAAGGAATCCTGCCATGTCTTTTTGTAGCCACACGTGTATTGTGTTGATGATGTGATGACTTCCAAGGGAAGATCACAGGAAGGGATTGTTCCCTGTATGGACAAGGGTTTCCCAGGAGTTCAGACAGAAACAATGATGGGTGAGGTGAGTCATCACTTGGGGACACAGGAGTACCACAGATCTGAACTCCAAAGAACTGGCAGCCTGGCCATGGGCAGCATGCTCAACTTTGGGAAACTAACAGGCAGTAGTTCATTAGTCGTAACTCTAGACATAAATAGGCAGCAAAGAACTTTTCATTAAAACATTTTTTTCCCTCAATATTATATTTTGACGGTACACCATTCAATCACTTGGGCCATCAGTGGCTAAAACAAATTAAAAAATAAAAAGCTTTAAAAAAAAAAACAATAAACAGCAAAGACAATAGTAATGGCTAAAAGGGTTGCACATTCTGCAAAAACTCAAGGAAATTCAGTTAATAACAAGCAAAGTATAAAGTACAAATATGTCCTATTATTCCATATTTCAGTAGCAGGAATTTTGTTTCTATAAAATGCCATCATTCATCACACCCAATTAATGTTGTCATCTGAGAGTTTTGGTTGTGCAGTTAGGTTGGCATTCGTGTGTAAACTTGCTTTGATTTATTTGTTTTGTGGGAATGCTAAGCATAAAGTGTGAATGAATTTTTTGTACATATATAATAAGTAAGATTATAATCAAAGTGATTTTCAACACCAAAGGTCCTTGGAAATGTTTCCCTTTAAAAGGGAATCACATCTTCCTTAAGTTTGAGAAACATTTTCTTTCAGCCGCACCCTAAGACCTCTCCTTTCGGTGGGGGGACAGGAACCCACAGTCAGACAGGAAGGTCTGTTTGAAGCCAGACTACCTCCTGGTCCACTGACCTCCCTAGTAAGTTTGATTGTTCTGGAACTCTCTGGTCTCCTTTGCTTTTAGTGACTTTAAGTGGTTGAATGAAAAAGGACTCTTTTCATCTTAATCCTGCTCCTCACACCCAAGCCAGCCCAGAGCCACCTGAAATATTTAGAATCGACTTATTCTTTAAAAAGAAGAAGGGCAAGTTGTTTCTGGACTCTCACGGGAGATCTGGGTGCAGATGGAACAGTGGGGAGGGTTGATCCCAGGCCCTGATGGAGCCACGAGGGGGCCCTTCCTATCCTAGAGCTCCTGGGGAGGATGGGGACAGGTAATTTGGAAGCTGAGCGCCCCAGGGCTTCACACCTAGTTTGTTTAGGCAAGAATCAGTGAGTCCCCTGGAAGGCACAGGGCCACCAGAGCCCAGGCAGGATTAGCCTTTTAGTCTCAATAATCCAATTTAAACAAAGAAAAACCTTCGATTCAGCACTTTAAATACCCTAAAAATTGATTATAAATCACAGATTGGATGCCAACACAAACTGTTATACAAAGCAAATGCTGAACATGGCGCTCTCTACCTGATGCCATGTAATTTATGGCACGTTTAGTTAATGCTGTAGGCCACTCATGTGTCTTATTATACACAACAAGCAGCATGCTTCTGAGGGGTAAATATTTCATTTGTAACCTATGAGTTCATAGTTTTCTTCAAGGATGTTCCTAAAAGCCATTTGCTATGAATTTGTCAGTTTCTTTAGATTTAGATCAAGTATAAGGATTCTGGAGCATTGCTGGAGCCTCCTCAAATTTTATTTCTTTCCTTACACCTTACGTGGTGAAAGTACGCCTTGTTCTGAGACACCTACTTTTCCTTCAAACCCTTTAGGGTGCAAAGGTAGGATTTCCTGCCCTCTATCCTGAGGGCAGAGGGAAGAGAGAGGAGAACAGAGGCTCACCTCCTTGGTGATTTACTGAGATCCTGCAGTCAGCTGAGATATGGCCTCCCAGCCCTAGGAAATCAGACTCTTGGATGCTGTTCTAAGAAAAAAAATTCCTTGGAATTATATTACTCTCTGAAAACCAGCGCCACATTTTCCTGTTGATAATACACTTATCAAATTCAGTTCACAGTCAAAATTCAGTTTTCCTGTTAGTCTTGCTCATTTTTGGCAGGCATTGAAATATACATGTTTGTATAGAGCCAAGCAGGTTTTCAGGATCTTGGGATCCTCCTGAAATGTTTTTTCAGTTGGTGAAAGGGAACTTGAGAGAGAGCATGATATGTTCAGCACGAATTCCAGGAGCAGCGTGTGAAAGTCACATTAAACTTATTTCTACCCTGGGTGACGATGGACTCCCTGTTGGGCAATCAGAGATGCAGGTGGACCTCTGCTGTCTCTGCATGGCTGGGGCTTTATAGCCCCGGATAGGGAATTCTGGTCCTACGGATCTGAAGAACGGGCTGTGCACACAGCCAGCTCTCACCCTCCTGTACAGCTGCCAGTCCATTCTTCAAGGTCACTCTTGTCCCTGAGAAACGCCTCATCAATTTTCAGCCTGGGAGATGAAGGGCCCATTTAATGTCCTAACCATACAGAGGGCCTAATTCCCAAGATTTCCAAGTGCTTTTCACTCACTACCGTGGAAAGAACCACAATGGCATCAGCTATGGAGACAGGAACTCTGTAATCTGCATCTTGCCGGCTGAGCAGCTGGAGGTCTCATAGTTCAGTATCTGGCCGGGCACACGGGGCCGTGTGTGTTGCTTTTGGCATCAGAGGGACCTTCCTTCAAGCCCTGTTCTGCCATTTCGAGTTCTGTATTCTTAGGCAGATCTTTTAATCTTTTTATACTGAGTTTCCTCTTTTGTAAAATGAGGATGATAAATATCTTGCAGTGCACTTGTGACAATTAAAGATTATATTTATATACACACCACCAGGCACACTGTAGACACCACACAAATTGTAGCTGTTATAGTATTTTAGGCCGAGGCTGGAATGTTGCCAGAATCTGAGTTCCATATTCTGCCCGCTAATCAAAATACCCTCACCATTGCTACTATTATCTACCATTCATTGAGTTCTTACTTGTGCCAGGAAGTTCACTAGATACTGTTGCTGCATCATCTTGTTTTATACTCCAAGAACCCCACAGGGTAGGTACTATTCTTAGCTCCACTTTGTAGTTAAGGGAAACGAGGCTTACGGGGTTATAGCGCCCAAGGTCACAGAGTAAGTGGCTCACCCTGGGTCTGTCTGACCCAAAGTTGGGTCTCTGAAAACCATGCCATGTGATTTCTAGCAGATGAGCCAAACCTGCACCCCGCCACTCCTCCAAAGAAGCTGAGCCCCCTCCTTCCCTCAGAGCCACCTCTCCACTTTCTATGCACCACCTCTCCCAACAGGGGTCCGTCAGCCCTGCAGACTGGGCACAAAACACCAGCTTTGGGTCAGACACCCTGCTGCAGAAACAGGGCTCTCACTCTGTTCTGCTCACCAGAATTGCCTCTGTTCCTTGCCTGAGCACCGTCCCAGGACTTCAGTTCAAGATGTATGAGCCAGCACCAGTTCCGGGTATTTTTAAAAAATTGCTGCGGGCAAGCGATTCTGAGGGGGTGCTTGGTTGAGAATCACGGACAGACCCCTGCCTTGACAGAAGCTGCACAACCTTTGGGAATCGCCGGGATGTCCGGTTTTCTCTGTCTGAACTCTGGTTATTAAACGCGCTCTACTTCTCTGAAGAGAAGGCTGCGAAAAGGGAAAAGCTCACCTATGTGACTAGGAACAGTCACTTTAAAAAGTTCACGCTCTGAACTTTCTGCCATCTCCTATTTCCTATCGAATCAAGATTTAAAACTTTGCTTGACTTTCAAGATGTTCTAGAATCTTCACAGTCCTCTGTGCTCCTGTGTAGCTCTTTCTCTTTTCTTCGCTGTGTTCATTAGACCTAGATTTCCCCTCACACCTGGGTACTGAAGTGCTTCCAATAACCAAACAACGTCACTCCTTTCCATTCTCTTTCAAAAGCACAAGAAAGTACCTTCCCTTGTATTTTCATTGCCCTCTAATAGCAAGAAAATTTCTACATGCTTGAACAGTGTCCACCCAGAAAGGCAGGAATGCAAGTGTCCACCAGGGAAGTGCCTCTGTGTCAGGAAGAACAATTCTCAGGCACAAATTCATCACTGCCTCAGGTGGGAGCTCTGAGACTCTGCTTTGGACAGCAGCCAGGACTAGATTTCCAGAGAGTTCCTTTCCCCTGGCTTGGACAGAGTCAGACAGGAGTGTCCGACACGAGGAGGCGTCGGGGTGTGTGCCCACAGCCTAACCTCCTGTGCTGGCCACACTTCCTTCCGTGGGGCTGTGGTCCCAGTCTCTCCTCCACGGGGGTTAAAAAATGTTTCCATACAAAATAACATGACTATTGTATCATCGGAATAGGGAAGAGACTCCCCACCATTCTCATTTTGGGTTAGTCCCGCCGGCAGAGTTTAGCGCAGAGTTTAGGGCGTGGGGAACACTCCCTTTGGAGGATTTGAGAGCCTGTTTGTTTAGCTCTTCTTTCCTGAGATTATAGTCAGGATTTCTCCTTCAGCCTGAAGTTAGGGAGGTAGGCGGAACAAGCTGACCTTTGGAGTGGGATTTTCATAAAATAAATAAACTGGATGACAGCGTATAAAAGTTACAAACCTCTTCAGAATGCCATATGTGAGCAACTTGTAAACAGTCCATAAATATCACCTGCTGGGGAGAAATCAAGGAGGCTGACGCAGAATTCTGTACTAACACATTTTCTGCAACACTGAGCCATCTGGTAATGACAATTTATTCTCTGGTTGGCACAGGACGACAATTATAAAACATGTTACTACTGACTTCTGTCTGGAAACAGATGATCGTGGCTCACCCTGCCATGTGGGTGTGGGGCCCGGTGGGTGCGGCTCAGCCGTCCGCATGTAGCGTGGGTGGTGTCAGGAGAGGGATTCAAAAATCAGAGGGGTGTTTTGTGGAGACCCCCATTCCACAAGCTAGATTTCAGCAGCAACCACCACCCCCCAAAAAGAAAAAAAATTTTCGCAGTTAAAAAAAAACTTGTTCCTTTAATAGTAACATCTAATTTTTGAAACTTTTTTTTTTGCTTAAAGTTCACAAATATTTGTGTCAGTCTTGGGGAATAAGTGTAGAAAAAGCATACTGAATAGAAACTGTACACAATTCTCTTATTGTCAGTCTCCTAATTATTAGTTCTAGAATAATTAATTCCATAAAGGATATAACAAGGTCTTTCTCAGGTTCTATTTCACATAGAGACTAAGAAAGAAAAAAAAAGAAAAGAAAGAAAGATAGATTTGATTTTCCACCAAACGGACTGAGCAGTTTCTTAGAAATAGTATTCCAGATTTTTCCAAAGTGGAGAAAAACATGACAAAGAAAACGTAACTGAACAAGAAAATGTGGGCTAATGGCTTTGTTGTAACAAACATGTACAAAAACTGGACATATTTTAATGTCATTATCCCCCTCCCACCCAACACAAACCTTCCAATTGTACTTCTAATCAAGACATTTTCTTATGTTGTGACTTCCTGCCCTTCTGGGTTCCTATGATATGCTGTTTCCATCCTGGTCTCATCCTGTTTGGCCCCTTTGCGTAAAAGCGAAGGAGCCTGGCCCATACACCGCCACGGCTTTTCAAAGCCCCAGAAGTCTGTAAACAGGAAAGATTTCCTCTGAGGCTCTGGGCCCCTCCTTGATCAAAAGATGGCTCTTGGATAAGGACTTCCCCTAAACTGCCCAGCCGTTAGCACTTCCCAGATCAGATGCTCTCTTGGGGGGCACGTTACTGGGTGTCTATGGCAAAAGTGCCGGGCATCTTGCCAGGGGTACAAGGGCCATGCAGAAGTTGCAGGAAAAGTAAGTTGCTGAGCAATGACCCAGGCTGAGGTCCCCTACTGTTTAACAGCCAGAGAGGGCCAGCAGATCACACTTCAGTTAACAGCATGAAAGAGAAACAGGGTTACTGCACGAGATACCCTGGCAACTTCAAGGATCAAGGCTTGGAAATAAGAATCATGACTCCCAACAAAATATATGGTTTTATCCCTGTGGTTAGTAAGTGGTCTGCTTTTGAAAAATGGGAACATAGGCCGGGCGCGGTGGCTCACGCCTGTAATCCTAGCTCTCTGGGAGGCCGAGGTGGATAGATTGTTTGAGCTCAGAAGTTCGAAACCAGCCTGAGCAAGAGCGAGACCCCGTCTCTACTAAAAATAGAAAGAAATTAACTGGACAACTACAAATATATAGGAAAAAAAAAACTAGCTGGGGATGGTGGCGCATGCCTGTA